>SJYW01056756.1:116013-138161 GCA_006410735.1 Raphicerus campestris
GGACTGTAGCCCGCCAGGTTCCTCTGTCCATGGAATTTTCGAGGCAAGAATACTGCAGTGGGTTGCCATTTCCTCTTCCAGGGGATCTTTCCTACCCAGGGATCGAAGCCGGGTCTCCTGCATTGCAGGCATTTGAGCCCCAGGGATGGGAACGGGCGGGGCAGGGCAGGGTGGGAGGTGATACCAAAGATGAAGAATATTTGTGACCCATGAAAATGCGTGTGAAATTCACATCTCAGTCTTCATAAAGGCAGGTGTACTGGCCACCGCCAAGCCTTTGCATATCTATGTATCATCTCTGGATGTCTTCCTGCTATAGCAGCAGAGCTAGGGGATTGTATTAAGTCTAAAATACGTACTATCTGGCTCTTTACAGTCAAAGGTGTCCAGCCTCTGTCCTAGAAGACCCTGCCTCCCAAACAAGGTGTTCTATCAGGGGACAAACTGGTGATATGATGTCACTCATTAAGAATCGAGATTCTTACCGGGACAGGCATGTTCCTTGCGTGAGCCTCTGTTATGGGGGAGCAGAGCAGAGCAGGCAGCAGGCACCCCATGAATGAGTGCGTTTCCCACCAGACAGGCAGGAAGACAGGTCACACCTGTGGCCACGATGTGCTTTGGTCCAGAATCTCTCCTTCATCTCGGAGTTGGGACCGTATGGAGAGGATCAGGTTCCTCGAGGTGTGGGCCCCCCTCAAGCAGCATCAGGACCGCTGAGACATCGTTAGAAACGCACAGTTGTGGCTCCATCCCGGACCATGCTGAGGGTGAGCCCGGCAATCTGTGTTTTCAAGGCACCTTCTGAATGAGGGCAAAATCAGAGAACAACCATCCCTCATGCAAAGAGTCGACTCGTTGGAAAAGACCCTGATGCTGGGAAAGATTGAAGACAGCAGGAGAAGGGGATGATGGGATGAGATGCTTGGATGGCGTCACTAACTTGATGGACATGAGTTTGAGCAAGCTCTAGGAGTTGGTGATGGACAGGGAAGGCTGCCGTGCTACAGTCCATGGGGTCGCAAAGAGTCAGACACGGCTGAGCAACTGAACACAATGACCGCCACCCTGCTGGGAATCTCTGGCCCTGCCCTCCCTCCCCTCACCAGACAGAGTTCCACAACACCCAGGCCTCTGCAACACAAGTGAAGTCAGAAGACTGTAACGTTTCAGCAGCTACTGTAGGTTGCCAGGAGCAGAGTTTTTCTTTGATGGAGAGATGATTTGAGCAGAGACAGGTAGAAAAAAGGCAAAAGGAGTCATCTTATGTTTTGCACTCAAATCCCTCAGCCCAAAAAACAAAAAGTGGCAAAGCAGATCTCAGTCAATTTTATTTGAAGGCCTTGCTGGGGTTTTTAGCAGCAAGGCTTCTCAGCAGGCCTGCCTGCAGTGAGGAAGACCAGTGACAAGACGGATGCCCAGTTTTGACTCTGTCCACCTGGCTTGAGAAAGTTTTCCAGATGTGAGATCAAAGCAGGAAAAAGCCTGGATGAAAACAGCTCTTAGCTCTGCATTCTCAGTGAAGGAAGACCAAGACACATTTGCAAACGTGCCATAGAGATTTTAATGAAAAAATTAGAAAAGTGCATTATTTTACAACACTACAGTAAATGATTCTTTCTTTTTTCTGTAAAGACATTGTAAAATATATACAGGGTTGCTTAGTGCATTCGTTACAAAAGAAAGATGCAATCCCTTGCATAAATTACATATTTTACACGGGCTGGATGTCTACTTGGACTTGTAAACATTGGTGATACAGTTTTGTTTTTGTTTTTCATTCTTCAGATAAGCTGCGATAGTAAATACCTCTGATATTCATTGGATGGTTGTCTCATTCTGTTAAACTTCAGAACGGCATTCTAAGGCCATTTGTGAAGGCACCCTCTCCACAGGCGGAGAAGGCCAGAGAAGAGAAACAAAAGGAAAACAAACAGGAACAGGAACAGTAGGCGTCTCTGAATTTGGCTCACTGTGGTCCACTGGGGATCCCTGGCTTTGCCAAATCTGGTGCGGCTTCCCACCCAAGGTCTGATGCCTTGACCACCCTTGGGCCTATGGTCCAAATCCCAGATGCCCACCAACGTGGGAAGGGAGGTCCCGGCTAGGGGGTTCCGGACAAACCATTCCATCCTCCGGGAATGTGGCCAGGCTGACCCAGCTTCTGGTCGAAACTTCCTAATTGTCATCACTCCCAGGGAGCGAGTTCTGGAGGCCTTCCAGACAGCAGCAGCATCACCATCAGAAAACACGCAGGTCCTTTTACCAATGCAGTCATGAGAATGTCCAGCAATGCCCCCCAAACAGAAAAAAACAGAGACCCAAAGACACCCAGTCAGTGCACAGGCGTGTGCACCTCAAAAGAATCAATGACGACCACACCTCCGTGCCCCCACCCCCCAGAATGAATCCCCTGTGCATACGGGCAGATCATTTTAACCAGTGTGAGTTTGCATTTAATTCAAGCTTAACTTCTTCTACGCCTAGGGTCACAAACGACGCTTCCGTAGTGTTTAATGTTTTGAGGTACAAGAATACACAGTTGGCTGAAGTTTAAAAAGTATAGAGGGAGTATCAGCAAGTTCTTGGCCTGCTGGGAACAGACTAGGAATTCTTCCTCCTCGTTAAGCAGTTCAGTGGCTTAAAACCTCCTCATCCTCTTTGACATCTTTGCCTATAGGGCCTGTGTTTGATAAATTGCAAACCTTCTGATCAACAGTTATGGACACATAAGAGATCCCCAGTTGGGGTCAGTCTGTTCTCCTATTTTAATTTCACTCAATAAGGCCAATAGCTTCACCTAACCCAATGCATTTTCTATTCCGTGGAGGTTTCTGATAAAGCACAGGGTGGACTCAGATGGCCCCTGGAGGTCCCTTCCAGTCCCAAACGGCTGTCAAAATGCTATTTGTGGGGCTGAATAAGCAAAATATATAATTAGCCTTTTTTAGGACTGTGTTCTTCTCTGAGGAACCATCAAATTATACAGAAATCTTGTTAATTGTGGGTTCTGCTTCATTGGGTTCCCACTAATCGTGTTTTGCCTTTCACTGGATTATTTCTATTTTTCTAAAATTCAGCTGAAGAAAATGCAGCAAGAGCCGAATCATATTCTGCTTCCAAGAACCAGTCATCCGACTCTGTTTCAAGGCGTCGTGCATCTTGGGAGCGTACAGGCCATTGGAATTCTAGCCTTATGAGGTGAGGGAACGTGACCGTCCAGTTCACCACAATGGCCTCCTGCTTGAGGTTAGCTTATGGCAGATGCCCGAAGGCTCTGTGGACAATCACTGGATGAGAGAATTGATCAACAGGAAACACTGCTCAGAGGGGGCCCTGCGGAGCCACCAGGACTCTGGGGCTGCAGCTCAGAGGCAGCTGCCGTGGTCTCTCAGGTTAAGGAAGGGGGGACACTCCCCAAGGTTTGTCAGGGAAAGGTGGGCTTTGGTTTACTGGGAAACGTCCCCCTCCACATCATCACCGAGCATCCGGCCCACTGGGGGCTGCAGGGCTGCAAAAGAGAACCCATCAAAAGAAGAGTGAGAGGAGCTGGTAAAGACACGATTCTTTGGTGCAAGGAAGGTCCTAGACTAACTCTACCTGGAAAATGTGATGTCCCCAGGGGAAGGGAGCCCAGCTGAGGAGCCCTATGTTGGGAGGACTTGGTCATCTCCCCTCCAAAGCTGCCCCTCAAGGAAATGTCAACCAAAAGCCTGGTACATAGTGACCTTTATCTCCTTTCGTCTTTGCCAGTATCTGTCTGGGGGAATGCCTGCCCCTCCCTTGCCTCTCCATCCTTTGTAGAAGAGGAGAGGGAATGACTGGCCAAGGCCATGTGGCCAGGTTACAAAGAGGCTGGAAGGGAAGCCCTTGTCAGGGGTGCTTAAGAAGGCCCAAGGAGCTGAAAGGGGCAAAGCTGAGGTTGTATGCTTTTTTAGCAGCTGAGACTTATGGCTAAACTTCGCAAGACCTCACTCTTCAAGACTAAGAGTGGCTATCTGGATGGTAGAGGTCTTCAGGGAACTGGACTGGAGTCTCTGGAGAGATGGGGATTAGGACCCAAGAGTGAATGGGGCGATGTGAGGAATAAACTGTTCCCAGGTACAAAGTGCCCTTGCCCTTAAATGTGCCCTCCTCTCTGCCCCAACTCCTGGTCACAGGCAGTCACAAAGTCTGATGCTCAGAGATTCCATTAGGAAATGGCAAATTCTTCATGTCAAGGAAGCCCAAGAATTATACAACATTTTCCCTTTACCGGTTTCATGCTAATCTTTGGTCAAGTTGTCAGAAGTCTTCATCAGAACAAGCCCCCAGAAAGCTTCAGAAGATGCTAGACAAAGAAGATCTTATCCAGAAATATTCCCATATGCAAACTATAGCTAATGTCTAGAAGATGGAGAGGGTGGGGGGACCTCTAAACAATGAGACACCATAGGATTCAAGTTGGATGAGACTTGAGACTCCAGGATCTATTTTCAGGCTTATTTTCAGGAGGACCCATAGGGACATCAGGATGGATGACTCCACCATCAGAGCCCAAGACTCAGGCTATAATTGTTAGAGGGGAGGGGACCCTGAAATAATCTCATGTGTGGGCACTGGGGAGCCACGGAAGGTTCTTGAGCAGGAGAATGGCCCGGATGACTGAAGATGTGACCAGCCTGTGAAGGGCCTGGATGGTTCCCTGCCTCGTCTCTGCGGCAGGATATTCCAACTGCTGGATAAGACCTCTGCTCCCCTCACTTTCACACACCTGTGCCTTTGCCTAAAAAAGTGCCCATTTGTTCCTTCAAGGCCCCCCTCGAAGATTACCAAAAGATTCCTCCTTCTCCACGAAGCCCTGCCTGAGTTCCTCCACCAGACCAATCCACCTCCTTTCATAGCTAGACTACAAATCAAGGCTCAGGAGTAACCTTGCGGGAAACTCGGACTGGCCATCATGAGAAATGCAAACGACGTCAGGAGCCTTACTTGGCACTCGTCTCAGAGCAGGAGCCCATAAATTTCATTACATGCTGTCCTTGAACCCCGCTGCACACAGTGGCTGCTTCTAGAATCTCCAACTTAAAGATGGGAACACTGAGGCTCAGAGAAGCAAAACCACCACCGGCCTGTGAAAGGCAGAAGATGGTCCCAGGTACACGTGTAGCTTTACTGCCCTGCTGCTCTGTGGAGGAAAGGGAGCCTGCCCTGGCCCGTCTCAGGGTCCCGAGTGAGCACTGGGCAGGTGCAGAGTGGAGGCCAGGGGTCCTCTCACTCCCTGCGTGTGTCACACACTGCTCAGCGTCTATTAGAAGTACCAAGGTGAGAAGACGGTGCTGACCTGCCTCCAGGCGACATTCACATCTCAGGGCTCACTCGCTGCCTGGCGAAATGTCACAAGTGTGAGTTTGCAGTTTGACCAAACCTGAGTCTCCTACATCGTAGGCAGAGTCTTTGCCATCTGAGCTACCAGGGAAGCCCCTGAAGATCTACTGATCATGTTTTATGGGAAATGCCCAGCTGTGGACAGCTCACGGCCCTATCTTGTGTGGCCCACCCAACACTACTGGGCAAACACCACTGAGCTGCCAATGGTAGGGTGATGGTTTGCAAAGGGGCAAAGCTGAGGTTTTGTGTTTTTTAGCATGGAGGATGTGTGTTGGTTTCCAAGGATGAAACAAAGGTCTGCACTGAAGTTAAGACATTCCTCGATGACAGCCACAGATGGCCATTTAGGCAAGATGCTGGAAATCTGATTGTCTCTGCCCAGCACTTAACAGCCAGGACCACTGGTGGTCGACTTCTTATCCCAGTATTGTTAATGTTGCTGTTTAGGCTCTAAGTCCTGTCCAGCTCTTTGTGACCCCATGGACTGCAGCATCCCAGGCTTCCCTGTCCTTCACTATCTCCCAGAGCTTGGTCAAACTAGTGTATATTGAGTCAGTGATGCCATTCAACCATCTCATCCTCTGTTCGCCCCCTTCTCCTCCTGCCCTCAATCTTTCCCAGCATCAGAGTCATTCCCAACATATTCCCAGAATATCCATCCATTATGGAAAGAAGGACCGGGGACCCCAGAGGGCAGCACTGAGTCCTTCATGGAGCACATTGTTGGGAGGAGCTGTGAAAGGATTCATGAGATGCTCCCATCTCCACGTCCACACCGGAGAGTGGGAACAGCGTGGGCAGAGGCTCAGAGGCAGGAACCCACGTGGACGTATTTTCTTGATCAAAATAAAAGGTACTGAGCCACAGCACGTGGGTTGCTGTATGCTACTGGAGCTGAGAAGACCATGCTATAGAACTTGACGGGACAAACACGCATCTCAAACAGAGGTCACCAGTCTTAGCACTTAATGGCCAAGAAGAGAGCCGTGCCAACAAATTACATTTTTGAGGAGTATTGATTGAAACCGCACTCGCCACCACTCATTGAAAATCACCTGGGTGCCAAGTACCCCACTGGCTCACAGTTATCCTTCCAGCCACCCTACTGGGCTCCACCTGCCAGCCCTTTATAATGGATGAAAGGACGTCTCTGTGCTTTGTCATTTATAGCTGACCATCCCCACAGGTGTTTAGGGGAATGATTGCTGATTCTCAGCACAGAAGAGATCTATGTGAGAAGTCAGAAATAGCAGAACCTTATTCAGCTTTGGTGATGAGACCCAGCATGCAGGGGCTCCTGGACACCTCTCCTGCAGCTTCAGTTAGTGCCTCCAAGAGAGGAGAATGGCATTTAACATGCCTTGTTTATCTACAACGAGAGAGAGGTAAACACAGGTCTCTAGGGAGCCAGACTTCTCAATTGCATTCATCATTACAACATCAATTACGTGGTTCTCTTGCTTGAAATTCTTTAACCTAAGGAAACAGAGGCAGGTCATGGGCCAGCCCACAGGACAACTGGCCCAGACGCCAAACCAGCAACATCATGACAAGCAAAAACAGGAGAAAAATGTCCTAGATTGGAGGGGTCTGACGCAAGCAGGCAAGCAATGTGAGATGCAACCTTGGATTGTCAGATTCACATAAAAAGCCCTGGAGGACAACTTTGGGACAAAGTAGGAAATGTGAATATGGGTTGCCTCTTAGATAATTTTATTGTACAAACACTAAACTTCTTAGCGGTGATTACAGCACTGTTACCAAAGAGAATGCTCTTGTTCCTGCGAGAGAAACAATTTTCCCTTTGGTCCAACCACCTAGAAGCTAGAGAGGCCACTTCCTCCTCCCAGTATCTCTGGGTATGAAGGGGGTGATGTGGAGGGTGGGAGGGGATTAAGCAAATATGGCAAAGTAGTGAGGGCTGGTGAGTCTGGGTGAAAGGGGTACGGAATTTCATCATGCTAGTCTTCCAGTTTTTCTATGAATCTGGCTTTTCATAACTGAAAGTTGGATGCAGGGGGGCAGGGAGGAATCATGGCAATAGATATTTTCCCCCCCTCTGAAACAGCAACCTCTATTAAGGTGTGCTCACGTAACAACCATATAAAATGGATGTACGCCCAGGGCGTGGAGGAATGCAGCCCACCCTGGTCCTTGGTGTTCATGATGATCACTGTTCTCAATGCCTCTGCCTATTCCTTCTCCATCTTCCCAGCTCCTAGGATGCTGTCAAACAAATGATTTGAAATTTTCATTTTTGTGACTCAAATGTGCCCAGTGACCAGAACATCAGGCCAAATGTCTCTCATCAGTCAAACTGATTCTGCGCTAAAGGCTCACAGATTCCACCCAAGCTGGCCCACTGTGTGGATGAGGACACCACCAAGGCCCAGGGAGGGGACAGAACTTCCCAGAGCCAGATTGTCCTTCCAACCTATTCTTGCCTGGGATGCTCCTGGTTCCCACACACACTGTGGTTCTGTAAGAATGAGTCTTTAGCGTTCTCAGGCAGCAGGCCCCAAGTCCCGCCCCTTTCAGAGTGCAGACACGACTCCCTGCTGTGTTTGACAGATGGTGTTGTCCATCCCATCAAAAGGAGGGACATGGTCTGGCATCTGGCCTCAAACCCACACCTCCATAGATGCTCTTAAGTAGGATACCCTAATTAGGACCTATTCTGTGGGGGAAAAAAAGAGGGATCACCTAAAGACATAGGACCAGAAACCTCAGTGATAGATGGTTTTCCTCCTATAATCATTTTCACCTCTTTTTTTCTCTCTCTCGCGTAATGTGTACCGTGAATGCCTTTAAACCATTCTTCCCTCTAGCTTTGAGCTGCTAGTGATCAGGAATCAGGACCCACAAGACTTTTGGATCTGGAGGTAGAGAAGAATGACCTGATGAGGATTATCTGTGGATTTCCAAGTCACCATCCAGATAGTCCCCCAATTGAGGATCTGTGTGCAAAGACTCAGCAACGGTAAGCCAAGATTAAACAGTCAACTTGCCCTTTTTATGGATGGATTTTAATGAGCACCTGCAAAGGCAGGCATCCTGGGCAGCAGTCTACATCCATCTGCTTCCTTTCCTGGAAGGATTAGGGACCCAGTGGGGATTCCTGGGCTGCAAGTGATCTGCTGTGATCATTCCAAAGTGCTGGTACCCTCCTCCCCAATGGGTGATGCACAAGAGAAATACAACAGATGCTTCATAGTGTGTTTTAATTTAGAGTTGTATTTACCAGGCTGATGCCTGAGTTTCAGGATGGAGTGCAGAAGGAAAGAACTCTGAACTCAGCCCTAGTGCTGACTAGGTACTTCAAAACCCAGATTGGTTCACTCCTATGTAAAGAGTCTAGCAGGGCAATGTGACAGCACCATCCAGCCAGGATGGATGTCATGAAGATTAAAGTGGAATGGTCTCTAGAAAGCATGGTGCTCAGAGCCGCTGGGATAATCAATACCATTGCCTACCTTCCTTGTTCTTTGATGGAAGGGATGGACTGAGATCTCCTAGTGGGAAAGCAATCAAGCAAGAATCCAAAACGTCTAAGTATCTACGTGGTGTGCTGACCTCTAGACCCCATCAGGGACTGGGTGGCAGGCCTATTTCCTGTGATTCTGGTAGAATGTGGCTCTTCCTCAGCTTGCTTTAACATAAGTTGAAGCCCGAACCCAACCAACCTGGTGAGACCACTCCCTGAGCAGGTGTGGTCAACTGGAAGAAGAGTGTGGGAAACCTGGGCTGAAAGAAGGAAACCACAGGTATGAGAGGCGGGAAGAGACTTGGGTCTGAGATGCTAAGAAATCCAGCAACAGGGACTGTTGGGAGGGAGTGAGTGACAGCGTAACAAAGCAGCCAGGAAAGCAGCAGGAGAAGCGAGTGGGGAGACCCAACTTCTGGCTGCGGGGCCTCAGATGTGTGCTCAGAGCCTTTCTGGACTTCAGTTCCCCTCTCTGAAGATGAGGAGGGGCCTCATAAAGGTGACTCAGATGAAGCAGCCCTCTGGCTTTTGAGGACTCCAGCGCCGATCAGGAGGGCCACACTCTAGGAGGAGAGAACCCGGGCCAGGTTTATCAAGAAGAGAACCCCAGAGAACCCCTGACTCAGCAGCCCCATCAGAGCACCTCATTGGATGCATCTGGAGGACTCCTTGGCCAGATAGCATGGTAGGGAAGAGCTGGATCATCTGAGAAAAAAGATATCACAAGGGAAGCCAACCATTGTTCACCTCTGCCCCTGAACATTCTGAGTATAAACAAGGATGCCTGACTTCAGAAGAGAAGACTCAGTAAGTGTCCTTCAGGGGGCTACATGGGTAGTAAAGGGCGAGGGACAGGGGAAGGGACACAGAACTAAGAGAAATTTCAGGTTGGTTCAGACACTTAAGTTGGTGGTCATCCAACATAAAAGACTTCAACCTACCATCCTTAATCCTACAAAGAAGAGTCAGTTCTGTGGAAACAGAGATTATGGGATGTTCTCTAAACTTTCTTGCAAAGGGAGGGGCTGCCTGTCATTTGGAAGTGATCAAGAAGTATGATTGCTGTACCTTGGTGGGGGTGAATAGTCCTGAATGAAGGGTTGAGCCCATGTTCCTCTGACTTTAAGAGCCTGGTGTATTTATGTGTAGAGAAAGAGGGCTTAATGAGGGTGTCATGGTATGGCAGAGTCAGTTTCTTGGACCCTCTTGGGGGTCCAGACTGAAACTAAAGTCTTGGTTCTAGTCCAGTTTTCTGACATTGAGCAAATCACTCACCTTCTCATACCTCTGTTTCTTTACAGATAAAGATTATCACATACCCATTCGAGGGCAAGTCTTACAAAGGTTTTCATGAGAAACCCACACTTACTCCAAGTACCTTCCTCCAGAGCATGAAGCAATCTGCAAATACGAACAAGTACTCTTGCACCTGTGACCCCTCTAGATCCAACAAGCTCTTCCAAGAGAGAAAAAATTTGAAGAGCAACTGCTTCTATTCTCTAGACAGATTTTAGAAACCTCAATTTCTTCTTTTAATCTTAAAAATGAGTTAATTGATATGGCCTTGAAGGTTGGTAACTGTGCATTTTGGCCTAGAGAATAAGGTTCCCAGACTCCTTCCACAGCCCCCATGTTCCAGACAAAGGGATTATTTTCAACAAGGAACCTAACGTTAAAGTGCTTGCCTTTTCAGGGAAATCTCAAGGGCTGTGTTCAGTTCAATGGCTTGGGGAGGGTGCACTGGGGCCGTCTCTTGGGAAACCTTGTAGATCTGTTCTTCCCAGGGAGCAGATCCTCCATTCTGGGAAATCACACTGGGGCTCCCACTTCCCCTTCTGAGTGGCCCAGCCAAAGCCCATTTCCATCCGAGAGCTGTGAACTTCCAGTTTTTGAAAAAGGGGAATGAGGATGGCTGATTTTTTAGAGATGGCAGAGACAGTGATGAGGGAATGAAGGTCCCCTCCGTGCATCTGGGGGTCAGACTTTCCTTTATTCCTGCATGGGAAGGGCCTTCAAGATGCCACGTTCTATAGCCCAACTGGCCTCCAGGAGATATGGAGGCCTTCACTTTGGGGGTCATCCCCTCTTAAGAGTGGGGAGGAATTTCTCCATTACTCAGAAAAAGTCATCCCCTGAGACTGACAAGTTCCCAGCAGGCCAAGATGCAGCTCCTTGCCTCCAAACTCTTCCTGAGACCAACATCAACATTCCCTTGTTTACAAATCAAATGCAGTTGGTGACATACTTTAAAATACATTATATATGTTCTTTAAAATGAGGAATGCCCTGTCATTGTTCATTAGGGAAAGAAACCACATCCACTTACTAATACCCATTCTCATCGAAGCATCCCAGACTACAATTCTCACTCATGTAGGTAGACGCTGCACACATCGTCCACATCGTCACATAAATAAGAGAGAAAAAATAGATACTCTGCGGTTGCAACAATTTTCCAGCTTCCCCTGACACTTCCAGTTACATGGAAAATTGTTGGAACTAGAGATGGCAAAATAAAAAATGTCTCTAATAAATTAATATTATTGGCTTTTGATTATTCCATTACTAGTTTTTTGTTTTCTTGTGTTGTTAACGCATACCAGTTTAACAAAGTGCATGCTTATTTAAAAAATTTTTGAACTGGCAAGCTACAATGATCCATGACAGCTTGCCCACCCACCCCCTAAAAAGAAGTTAATAGAATTTAGAACCTAGCAGTTAAAAAATGTGATCATGACACGCCTGGGATAAAGGCTGCTTATGGAACATGCTTGATTCGGCAAGATGATAAATCAAAAACCTCCTGGGTTTTTTGTTTTCCCCTTTTTGTTTGGAAGCAGCCAAAAGCGGACTATTAACAGAACTGTGTGATGGAAAAGAATGATGAACACCTGGTACTTTCCATCTTGTCACACATACACACACAGACGCACACTAGGGTGTGCCCTCACTCGCAAACACGCAGACGCACGGCCACCCGCTGCTTGGGGAGGAGAGAGGAAGGAGTTGGGTCAGAGATGCCACTGTGGGTGGGAACTCAGCAGGGTGTGCAACTTTGGGTCGGTATCCTCTGGGCTCTGTCTCCTTGTCTGGGTCTCACACCTCTCCTGGGAAAGCCACCCCTCCCCACCCCAGACATGGGGCAGGTTGGGGAGAAATGTAAGGCATACTTTGCTGGGAAGAAGGACAAAATCCATGCTTCATGCTCAGATGCGAGTTTCAGAGGAAGACAGGCTTTCTTTTCCCTTTGGCCTGCTCTGTCTCGCTGGAAAAGTGGGGAAGAAATGAAACCAAGAAAGGAAGGAAGGAGAGAAAGGAAAAAAAAAATGATGACGATAATCATAATCATAAAGGATAATCATAATAAATAAGACAAGTTGGGCCCATGAGACTGAACGTCAAAGAGGACACAAGACTCGGGCTTGTATTTCCCGCCCCAGACCTAGATGGACTTCCGTCGTCTCATTAGCCTGTGGTTGTCAGTAAAGCTGTGTAACCCGGGGGAGATGGAGCTGATGGGGGACGGAAAGAGGCTGTTTTTTAATGTGCTTGGCGAGATCTCCTCGATCTTGTAAGAGATGGAGTGGAAGTACTGCGGGGCGAGCTTGGCGCTGAAGGAGTTCTGATGCGCCGCCGAGCGGCCGCCGTACTCCTGCGGGCGGTAGCAGGTGCAGGAGCACACAGACTGCAGGTCCGCCACGTCCGCCTTGTACCGGGGCCGGCCCTGCCGCGCCTCCTCGGGGATGTGGATGACCATGCTGTTGCGGTTGCCGGCCAGGGACGCCCGCTCCTCGGCGTCCCGCCGCTCGTCCTCGCTGTTCATGGTCAGGAACCTGAGGACCACCAGGTTGAGGAAGGCCCCGATGACCGTCAGCCCCACCAGGATATACATAAAGCTAAAGGCCACGTAGAGCGGCTTCTTTTGCAGGGCGCCCTTGGTCTGCAGGGCCACGTAGTCCCCAAACCCAATGGTAGTCAAAGTGATGAAGCAGTAGTAGTAGGCGTGGAAGAAGCTCCACTCCTCGCACTGGGAGAAGGCGGCCGCGCCGATGCACAGCGTCCCCATGCAGGAGAAGAAGCCCACGGTCACCATGTTCTCCATGGACACCTCCGTGTTGCGCAGGCCACAGCACCTCTTGATGCGCTTCAGCAGGTAGCGCACGAACGTGTTCATCCGCTCGCCCAGGCTCTGGAACATGACCAGCGTCAGCGGGATGCCCAGCACCGCGTAGAACATGCAGAAGGCCTTGCCCGCATCCGTGCCGGGAGCAGCGTGCCCGTAACCTGCAGGGAGGAGGTGAGAAAGGCAAGAGGCAGTGAGGCGGAATCTCACTGAGTCAGGGTGGAGTGGGGTGGGGTGGATGTGGGCATTGCAGTTGGGATGCAGCTGGGGTAACCCGAGGCAGGGCGGCGGGAAGAACAGGCAAGAATCAAGGAGGAGGCTGTCCCTCCATGCTTGGAGCACTTAATTTGGGGCAGTTGGAGGAGGACTTTGGGGGTCATTTTACTGTTCTTAGAGTAACACGAAGGTTTTCCAACGAAAAGCAGCATATTCACTCATATGATTTTGCAGAAAGCTGCAGACGTCGGCAGCCCAAGGGAGAAAAACGACATATGCCCATCATGGATCATCCCTAAGAGCAAACAGTCAAAGAATGCTAACTGGGTTTTCTTGTTGTTGCTGTTGACCGCCACGATTGTATTCTTAAATAAGCGCTGGGTCTCAGGCCAGGTTAGGCGGACAGGTGGGTGGAAAGCCCAGGAAGTGTAGATCCTTGCACTTCCCCACTGGGAGCAGCGGGGCCACCCAGGGAGGCAGGGACACCTCAGAAGGTAAGAGGGTGCACAGGGTGGAAGGGCATGATGGGTCCACTTGAGTCATTTCTGCGTGTGCTGGTGAAGGGGGAGAAAGAACCCCAGTTTCCACAGTCTCAAGGGTGGTGCCACAAAGCTCAGCATGGCCTGGAGAACCCCCTGCCTCCTGCCCAGGCTCCCTGTACCCAGCTCAGGTCACCAATCAACTAGTCTGTGTGACCTCCATCATACACCCCCTCTTTCTAACCTGTGCTGGCCCTCTAAGACAGACACAGTGCAGACACAACGCATCCGACACCACTGGCAGGAAAACAGTTATTTGATAGCAGGGTAACTCGATTTCTTCAGAACTGGGATTTAAGCCCAGAGTTTTCAGCAAATGAGGCTTAAAAGCAGAGGTCTTGAATCTAGAGGTCCCTGCTGAGTAGAGCATAAACACCACAGGGGCAAAGATGTTTACCTCCTTTGTGAGAAATATCGAGCACACAAAATACCTCTTTAACAAAGGACAGAGTAAATCCGTGCCACTGCATGAATGTGGCCTTGTCAGAATCGAGGGGACACACAATCCTTAAAGACCCCACACGTGCAGGTGCCTCTGAAACTCTTCATGCAGCTCCACAGAACACCCCTCTGTGGATTCCCTGCATGAGCTATGCAAAGCTGAGCCTGTATTCCTCAGGTTCAACTGAGCACGGTGGTGCTGGAAAGGTGACGTTACCTGCCCTGCCAGGGTGCTCAGTGATCATGTCACAGTCTGGGTAGGGTTGGTACAGTGTGGCAGGAGGAACCTGACTCATTCAAGTTCCAGGACTAACACTGCCCGGGGGGGAGGGGGAAACAACCAGGATCACAGGCAGTATGTGGACTGCGGACTTGGAGGATGAACACAGCCTTCCGACATCTCCAATCCCGCCCCACCAAGAAGGGTTTTCCTGGAGCTACCCTGAGCCACGTGCTCATGGTCACTTAACTGGGTGTATTACCATGAGCTGCAGGCCACCTCTCCCAGCCTGGGTGTCCTCACCTGTTACACGAGATAATAACTTTGAGGTAGGTTGTTATGCAGATCTGCTGAGATCAAAGAGCAGGGTCTGGGACTCAGTAGGGACCTGCCCCCTCCCACTGCTTCCTCCAAGAAGCCTGCCCTGACTGCTCTAGCCCACACCTCTCTACCAGGGATTCATCACTTACGTTCAGACTACCTGCCTCTCCCCTGCCATGAACTTGTGCCACGGGCTGCCTGACTGGGAGTCACACTTTCACTGCAGAGTTGACATCACAAGTTTGTACCTTCTCTGGCCCTCAGTCTCATTGAGGCAGCACAGAGCTCCCACCCCCTCAGAGACCCCATGGCCTTTATGAAAGAGGAGAAATGGCAGAACAACATTGGAGTTGGATCAGAAAGGACAGATGAGGAAACAGCAAAAAGAAAATAACAGGCATATCAATAGAAATTATCTAATCTGAAGAGAGGAATAAGTAAGTCAGAAAAATCACATATTAACACATATATTGATGCTTTCAAACTGTGGTGCTGGAGAAGAGTCTTGAGAGTCCCTTGGACAGTAAGGAGATCAAACTCAATCCTAAAGGAAATAAATCCTGAATATTCATCAGAAGGCCTGATGCTAAAGCTCCAATACTTTGACCACCTGACGTGAAGAGTCAACTCATTAGAAAAGACCCTGATGCTGGGAAAGATTGAAGGCAAAAGGAGAAGGAGACAGCAGAGGATGAGATGGTTGGATGGCATCACCGACTCAATGGACTTCGGTTTGAGCAAGCTCCTGGAGTTGGTGATGGACAGGGAAGCCTGGTGTGCTGCAGTCCATGGGGTCACAGAGGTGGACACAACCGAGCGACTGAACAACTATAAAGCATACATGTGTCTAGAAAATGGTACAGATGAACCTGTTTCTAGGACAGGAATAGAAACACAGACACAGAGAATGGACATGCAGACATAGGCGCAAGGGGAAGGTGGGGAGGGGAGAGATGTGTATAAGAGACAGGACCTAGATGGACTTCCGTCGTCTCATTAGCCTGTGGTTGTCAGTAAAGCTGTGTAACCCGGGGGAGATGGAGCTGATGGGGGACGGAAAGAGGCTGTTTTTTAATGTGCTTGGCGAGATCTCCTCGATCTTGTAAGAGATGGAGTGGAAGTACTGCGGGGCGAGCTTGGCGCTGAAGGAGTTCTGATGCGCCGCCGAGCGGCCGCCGTACTCCTGCGGGCGGTAGCAGGTGCAGGAGCACACAGACTGCAGGTCCGCCACGTCCGCCTTGTACCGGGGCCGGCCCTGCCGCGCCTCCTCGGGGATGTGGATGACCATGCTGTTGCGGTTGCCGGCCAGGGACGCCCGCTCCTCGGCGTCCCGCCGCTCGTCCTCGCTGTTCATGGTCAGGAACCTGAGGACCACCAGGTTGAGGAAGGCCCCGATGACCGTCAGCCCCACCAGGATATACATAAAGCTAAAGGCCACGTAGAGCGGCTTCTTTTGCAGGGCGCCCTTGGTCTGCAGGGCCACGTAGTCCCCAAACCCAATGGTAGTCAAAGTGATGAAGCAGTAGTAGTAGGCGTGGAAGAAGCTCCACTCCTCGCACTGGGAGAAGGCGGCCGCGCCGATGCACAGCGTCCCCATGCAGGAGAAGAAGCCCACGGTCACCATGTTCTCCATGGACACCTCCGTGTTGCGCAGGCCACAGCACCTCTTGATGCGCTTCAGCAGGTAGCGCACGAACGTGTTCATCCGCTCGCCCAGGCTCTGGAACATGACCAGCGTCAGCGGGATGCCCAGCACCGCGTAGAACATGCAGAAGGCCTTGCCCGCATCCGTGCCGGGAGCAGCGTGCCCGTAACCTGCAGGGAGGAGGTGAGAAAGGCAAGAGGCAGTGAGGCGGGATCTCACTGAGTCAGGGTGGAGTGGGGTGGGGTGGATGTGGGCATTGCAGTTGGGATGCAGCTGGGGTAACCCGAGGCAGGGCGGCGGGAAGAACAGGCAAGAATCAAGGAGGAGGCTGTCCCTCCATGCTTGGAGCACTTAATTTGGGGCAGTTGGAGGAGGACTTTGGGGGTCATTTTACTGTTCTTAGAGTAACACGAAGGTTTTCCAACGAAAAGCAGCATATTCACTCATATGATTTTGCAGAAAGCTGCAGACGTCGGCAGCCCAAGGGAGAAAAACGACATATGCCCATCATGGATCATCCCTAAGAGCAAACAGTCAAAGAATGCTAACTGGGTTTTCTTGTTGTTGCTGTTGACCGCCACGATTGTATTCTTAAATAAGCGCTGGGTCTAAGGCCAGGTTAGGCGGACAGGTGGGTGGAAAGCCCAGGAAGTGTAGATCCTTGCACTCCCCCACTGGGAGCAGCGGGGCCACCCAGGGAGGCAGAGACACCTCAGAAGGTAAGAGGGTGCACAGGGTGGAAGGGCATGATGGGTCCACTTGAGTCATTTCTGCATNTGTTGACCGCCACGATTGTATTCTTAAATAAGCTCTGGGTCTCAGGCCAGGTTAGGCGGACAGGTGGGTGGAAAGCCCAGGAAGTGTAGATCCTTGCACTTCCCCACTGGGAGCAGCGGGGCCACCCAGGGAGGCAGGGACACCTCAGAAGGTAAGAGGGTGCACAGGGTGGAAGGGCATGATGGGTCCACTTGAGTCATTTCTGCGTGTGCTGGTGAAGGGGGAGAAAGAACCCCAGTTTCCACAGTCTCAAGGGTGGTGCCACAAAGCTCAGCATGGCCTGGAGAACCCCCTGCCTCCTGCCCAGGCTCCCTGTACCCAGCTCAGGTCACCAATCAACTAGTCTGTGTGACCTCCATCATACACCCCCTCTTTCTAACCTGTGCTGGCCCTCTAAGACAGACACAGTGCAGACACAACGCATCCGACACCACTGGCAGGAAAACAGTTATTTGATAGCAGGGTAACTCGATTTCTTCAGAACTGGGATTTAAGCCCAGAGTTTTCAGCAAATGAGGCTTAAAAGCAGAGGTCTTGAATCTAGAGGTCCCTGCTGAGTAGAGCATAAACACCACAGGGGCAAAGATGTTTACCTCCTTTGTGAGAAATATCGAGCACACAAAATACCTCTTTAACAAAGGACAGAGTAAATCCGTGCCACTGTGTGAATGTGGCCTTGTCAGAATCGAGGGGACACACAATCCTTAAAGACCCCACACGTACAGGTGCCTCTGAAACTCTTCACGCAGCTCCACAGAACACCCCTCTGTGGATTCCCTGCATGAGCTATGCAAAGCTGAGCCTGTATTCCCTCAGGTTCAACTGAGCACGGTGGTGCTGGAAAGNGACCCCACACGTGCAGGTGCCTCTGAAACTCTTCATGCAGCTCCACAGAACACCCCTCTGTGGATTCCCTGCATGAGCTATGCAAAGCTGAGCCTGTATTCCTCAGGTTCAACTGAGCACGGTGGTGCTGGAAAGGTGACGTTACCTGCCCTGCCAGGGTGCTCAGTGATCATGTCACAGTCTGGGTAGGGTTGGTACAGTGTGGCAGGAGGAACCTGACTCATTCAAGTTCCAGGACTAACACTGCCCGGGGGGGAGGGGGAAACAACCAGGATCACAGGCAGTATGTGGACTGCGGACTTGGAGGATGAACACAGCCTTCCGACATCTCCAATCCCGCCCCACCAAGAAGGGTTTTCCTGGAGCTACCCTGAGCCACGTGCTCATGGTCACTTAACTGGGTGTATTACCATGAGCTGCAGGCCACCTCTCCCAGCCTGGGTGTCCTCACCTGTTACACGAGATAATAACTTTGAGGTAGGTTGTTATGCAGATCTGCTGAGATCAAAGAGCAGGGTCTGGGACTCAGTAGGGACCTGCCCCCTCCCACTGCTTCCTCCAAGAAGCCTGCCCTGACTGCTCTAGCCCACACCTCTCTACCAGGGATTCATCACTTACGTTCAGACTACCTGCCTCTCCCCTGCCATGAACTTGTGCCACGGGCTGCCTGACTGGGAGTCACACTTTCACTGCAGAGTTGACATCACAAGTTTGTACCTTCTCTGGCCCTCAGTCTCATTGAGGCAGCACAGAGCTCCCACCCCCTCAGAGACCCCATGGCCTTTATGAAAGAGGAGAAATGGCAGAACAACATTGGAGTTGGATCAGAAAGGACAGATGAGGAAACAGCAAAAAGAAAATAACAGGCATATCAATAGAAATTATCTAATCTGAAGAGAGGAATAAGTAAGTCAGAAAAATCACATATTAACACATATATTGATGCTTTCAAACTGTGGTGCTGGAGAAGAGTCTTGAGAGTCCCTTGGACAGTAAGGAGATCAAACTCAATCCTAAAGGAAATAAATCCTGAATATTCATCAGAAGGCCTGATGCTAAAGCTCCAATACTTTGACCACCTGACGTGAAGAGTCAACTCATTAGAAAAGACCCTGATGCTGGGAAAGATTGAAGGCAAAAGGAGAAGGAGACAGCAGAGGATGAGATGGTTGGATGGCATCACCGACTCAATGGACTTCGGTTTGAGCAAGCTCCTGGAGTTGGTGATGGACAGGGAAGCCTGGTGTGCTGCAGTCCATGGGGTCACAGAGGTGGACACAACCGAGCGACTGAACAACTATAAAGCATACATGTGTCTAGAAAATGGTACAGATGAACCTGTTTCTAGGACAGGAATAGAAACACAGACACAGAGAATGGACATGCAGACATAGGCGCAAGGGGAAGGTGGGGAGGGGAGAGATGTGTATAAGAGACAGGACCTAGATGGACTTCCGTCGTCTCATTAGCCTGTGGTTGTCAGTAAAGCTGTGTAACCCGGGGGAGATGGAGCTGATGGGGGACGGAAAGAGGCTGTTTTTTAATGTGCTTGGCGAGATCTCCTCGATCTTGTAAGAGATGGAGTGGAAGTACTGCGGGGCGAGCTTGGCGCTGAAGGAGTTCTGATGCGCCGCCGAGCGGCCGCCGTACTCCTGCGGGCGGTAGCAGGTGCAGGAGCACACAGACTGCAGGTCCGCCACGTCCGCCTTGTACCGGGGCCGGCCCTGCCGCGCCTCCTCGGGGATGTGGATGACCATGCTGTTGCGGTTGCCGGCCAGGGACGCCCGCTCCTCGGCGTCCCGCCGCTCGTCCTCGCTGTTCATGGTCAGGAACCTGAGGACCACCAGGTTGAGGAAGGCCCCGATGACCGTCAGCCCCACCAGGATATACATAAAGCTAAAGGCCACGTAGAGCGGCTTCTTTTGCAGGGCGCCCTTGGTCTGCAGGGCCACGTAGTCCCCAAACCCAATGGTAGTCAAAGTGATGAAGCAGTAGTAGTAGGCGTGGAAGAAGCTCCACTCCTCGCACTGGGAGAAGGCGGCCGCGCCGATGCACAGCGTCCCCATGCAGGAGAAGAAGCCCACGGTCACCATGTTCTCCATGGACACCTCCGTGTTGCGCAGGCCACAGCACCTCTTGATGCGCTTCAGCAGGTAGCGCACGAACGTGTTCATCCGCTCGCCCAGGCTCTGGAACATGACCAGCGTCAGCGGGATGCCCAGCACCGCGTAGAACATGCAGAAGGCCTTGCCCGCATCCGTGCCGGGAGCAGCGTGCCCGTAACCTGCAGGGAGGAGGTGAGAAAGGCAAGAGGCAGTGAGGCGGGATCTCACTGAGTCAGGGTGGAGTGGGGTGGGGTGGATGTGGGCATTGCAGTTGGGATGCAGCTGGGGTAACCCGAGGCAGGGCGGCGGGAAGAACAGGCAAGAATCAAGGAGGAGGCTGTCCCTCCATGCTTGGAGCACTTAATTTGGGGCAGTTGGAGGAGGACTTTGGGGGTCATTTTACTGTTCTTAGAGTAACACGAAGGTTTTCCAACGAAAAGCAGCATATTCACTCATATGATTTTGCAGAAAGCTGCAGACGTCGGCAGCCCAAGGGAGAAAAACGACATATGCCCATCATGGATCATCCCTAAGAGCAAACAGTCAAAGAATGCTAACTGGGTTTTCTTGTTGTTGCTGTTGACCGCCACGATTGTATTCTTAAATAAGCTCTGGGTCTCAGGCCAGGTTAGGCGGACAGGTGGGTGGAAAGCCCAGGAAGTGTAGATCCTTGCACTTCCCCACTGGGAGCAGCGGGGCCACCCAGGGAGGCAGGGACACCTCAGAAGGTAAGAGGGTGCACAGGGTGGAAGGGCATGATGGGTCCACTTGAGTCATTTCTGCGTGTGCTGGTGAAGGGGGAGAAAGAACCCCAGTTTCCACAGTCTCAAGGGTGGTGCCACAAAGCTCAGCATGGCCTGGAGAACCCCCTGCCTCCTGCCCAGGCTCCCTGTACCCAGCTCAGGTCACCAATCAACTAGTCTGTGTGACCTCCATCATACACCCCCTCTTTCTAACCTGTGCTGGCCCTCTAAGACAGACACAGTGCAGACACAACGCATCCGACACCACTGGCAGGAAAACAGTTATTTGATAGCAGGGTAACTCGATTTCTTCAGAACTGGGATTTAAGCCCAGAGTTTTCAGCAAATGAGGCTTAAAAGCAGAGGTCTTGAATCTAGAGGTCCCTGCTGAGTAGAGCATAAACACCACAGGGGCAAAGATGTTTACCTCCTTTGTGAGAAATATCGAGCACACAAAATACCTCTTTAACAAAGGACAGAGTAAATCCGTGCCACTGTGTGAATGTGGCCTTGTCAGAATCGAGGGGACACACAATCCTTAAAGACCCCACACGTACAGGTGCCTCTGAAACTCTTCACGCAGCTCCACAGAACACCCCTCTGTGGATTCCCTGCATGAGCTATGCAAAGCTGAGCCTGTATTCCCTCAGGTTCAACTGAGCACGGTGGTGCTGGAAAGGTGACGTTACCTGCCCTGCCAGGGTGCTCAGTGATCATGTCACAGTCTGGGTAGGGTTGGTACAGTGTGGCAGGAGGAACCTGACTCATTCAAGTTCCAGGACTAACACTGCCCGGGGGGGAGGGGGAAACAACCAGGATCACAGGCAGTATGTGGACTGCGGACTTGGAGGATGAACACAGCCTTCCGACATCTCCAATCCCGCCCCACCAAGAAGGGTTTTCCTGGAGCTACCCTGAGCCACGTGCTCATGGTCACTTAACTGGGTGTATTACCATGAGCTGCAGGCCACCTCTCCCAGCCTGGGTGTCCTCACCTGTTACACGAGATAATAACTTTGAGGTAGGTTGTTATGCAGATCTGCTGAGATCAAAGAGCAGGGTCTGGGACTCAGTAGGGACCTGCCCCCTCCCACTGCTTCCTCCAAGAAGCCTGCCCTGACTGCTCTAGCCCACACCTCTCTACCAGGGATTCATCACTTACGTTCAGACTACCTGCCTCTCCCCTGCCATGAACTTGTGCCACGGGCTGCCTGACTGGGAGTCACACTTTCACTGCAGAGTTGACATCACAAGTTTGTACCTTCTCTGGCCCTCAGTCTCATTGAGGCAGCACAGAGCTCCCACCCCCTCAGAGACC
>SJYW01056756.1:193527-205903 GCA_006410735.1 Raphicerus campestris
AATCAGATCTGGTTCCAGGGCCATGCTGCCTGGCCTCCAATCCCAGCCCTTCCACTTCTCAGCTGTGTGGCCCTGGGCTAATTGCTTAACCTCTCTGCCTCAGTCATTCATTAAGAGAACACTGACTGAGCGCCTGGCATGTCCTAAGGTCTGGGGACACAGCGGAGGACACAGCGGCACTGCTGTTGAGCGGTAAACAGTCTCCCCACCAGAACCGAGGACTCGCAGAAGCTGAGTGGAAACTCACTGCTCACGGGGGAGAAGCAGTGTGGGGAAGCGTGTGGGTCTACCTCCCGAAAGGCAGAGAGAGGGCAAGTCAGGCAAGTTCCCGAGAGGAGGGCATTCCGGGCAGCGAGAGCGGCACATTCAAAGGCCCTGGGACAGGGGCAGTCTGCTCAGGGAAGTTAAGATCCAAGGCCGTGGGACGAGCTTGGCTCCGAACTCACCAGGGCTTCTCATTTCACCCAGAGCAAGCTCCAGAGTCTTTAATCTGAGTTTACTTTTCTACAGGTCAGCCTGGCTGCTTTGTGAAGTGCAGACTATCGAGGGCAAATTTAGGGCACCTCCTGTTACCACAGGTAAAGCCTCAGCTCACTCGTCATCTGCATGCCAGGCCTATGGGTACCAGTAACTCCCTCACCCAGCCCAGCCATGAGTCTCACTGTGAACTCTGAAACAGCCTGGTACACACACTGGTTCATTCAGTTCTTATTATTACTGTTAACAGGGGCCCAGAGAGTCCAGGGGTGGGCAGCAGGGGCAGTTCTGACTTACGACAGGGCAGAGCCAAGGTGCCCCGTGCCCAGCCAGTGTGTGTGGCTGCCCTGCCCCTCCCTATCCCTCCTGCTCCCTCAGGAAGGAGACCCCCAGGAGAGACGGGAAGGAGGATGAACAGAGGACCATGTCCTCTCCCATCTCAGGTCCTGGCCGTCTAGCCGTGGCAGGATGTGATGGGCTTTGCACCAGGTACAGACTGAACATTTGCAACCAGACCAGAATTTATTGAGATTCTGCTTGCTGTGAATTTCAAAACCCAGAAGTCTTAGGAAATGCAATGGGCATATACCTGGGGAAAACTGTAATTCCAAAAGATACATTCACCCCAATGTTCACTGCAGCCCTATTTACAATAGCCAGGGCATGGAAGCAACCTACATGTCCATCAACAGAGGAATGGATAAAGATGTAGTATATATATATATATATATATACAATGGAATATGACTCAACCATAAAAAGGAACAAAACAGTGCATCTGCAGACATGGATGGCCCTTGAATCTGTTATACACAGTGAAATAAGTCATAAGGAGAAAAAGAAATATCATATATTAACACATATATGTGAAATCTATAAAAATGGTACAGATGAACCTATAGGCAAAGCAGAACCTATATATGCAAAACAGACATAGACGAAAAAAGTATGGACACCAAGGGAAGTGGTGGGTGGTGGGATGAATTGGGAAACTGGGATTGACGTATACACAGTACTCTGTGTAAAATGAATGAGAACCTTCTGTGTAGCGTAGGGGACTCTACTCAGTACTCTGTAATGACAAAGAGAGGATATATGTACACACATATAAAAGCTGAATCATTCTGCTATACAGCAGAAAGTAACACAACATTGTAAGGTGACTAAACTCCAGTTCAGCTCAGTTCAGTTGTGACTCTTTGTGACCCCATGGATGCCAGGCATGCCAGGCCTCCCTGTCCATCACCAACCCCCGGAGTTCACCCAAATTCATGTTCATTAAGTTGGTGATGCTATCCAACCATCTCATCCTCTGTCATCCCCCTTCTCCTCCTGCCCTCAATCTTTCCCAACATCAGGGTCTTTTCAAATGAGTTGGCTCTTAACATCAGGTGGCCAAAGTACTGGAGTTTCAGCTTCAGTATCAGTCCTTCCAATGAACATCCAGGACTGATCTCCTCTAGGATGGACTGCTTGGATCTCCTCGCAGTCCAAGGGACTCTCAAGAGTCTTCTCCAACACCACAGTTCAAAAGCATCAATTCTTCATGCTCAGCTTTTTTTATGGTCCAACTCTCAAATCCATACATGACTACTAGAAAAACCACAGCCTTAATTAGACGGACCTTTGTTGGCAAAGTAACATCTCTGCTTTTTAATATGCTGTCTAGGCTGGTCATAACTTTCCTTCCACGGAGTAAGCGTCTTTTAATTTCATGGCTGCGATCAACATCTGCAGTGATTTTGGAGCCCAGAAAAATAGTCTGTCACTGTTTCCACTGTTTCCCCAACTATAAGCGATGAAGTGATGGGATCAGATGCCATGATATTAGTTTTCTTAATGTTGAGCTTTAAGCCAACTTTTTCACTCTCCTCTTTCAGTTTCATCAAGAGGCTCTTTAGTTTTTCACTTTCTGCCATGAGGGTGGTGTCATCTGTATATCTGAGGTTACTGATATTTCTCCTGGAAATCTTGATTCCAGCTTGTGCTTCCTCCAGCCCAGCGTTTCTCATAATGTACTCTGAATATAAGTTAAATAAGCAGGGTGGCAATATACAACCCTGACGTACTCCCTTCTCGATTTAGAACCAGTTTGTTGTTCCACATCCAGTACTAACTGTTGCTTCTTAACCTGCATACAGGTTTCTCAAGAGGCAGGGCAGGTGGTCTGGTATTCCCATCTCTTTCAGAATTTTCCACAGTTCATTGTGATCCACATAGTCAAAGGCTTTGGCATAGTCAATAAAGCAGAAATAGATGTTTTTCTGGAACTCTCTTGCTTTGTCGATGATCCAGCGGATGTTGGTAATTTGATCTCTGGTTCCTCTGCCTTTTCTAAAACGAGCTTAAACATCTGGAAGTTCACGGTTCACGTATTGCTGAAGCCTGGCTTGGAGAATTTTGACACTACTTTACTAGCGTGTAAAATGAGTTCAATTGTGCGGTAGTTTGAGCATTCTACGGCATTGCTTTTCTTTGGGAGTGGAATGAAAACTGACCTTTTCCAGTCCTGTGGCCACTGCTGAGTTTTCCAAATTTGCTGGCATATTGAGTGCAGCACTTCCACAGCATCATCTTGTAGGATTTGAAATAGCTCAGCTGGAATTCCATCACCTCCACTATCTTTATTCGTGGTGATGTTTTCCAAGGCCCGCTTGACTTCACATTCCAGGATGTCNGTAGGATTTGAAATAGCTCAACTGGAATTCCATCACCTCCACTATCTTTATTCGTGGTGATGTTTTCCAAGGCCCGCTTGACTTCACATTCCAGGATGTCTGGCGATACATGAGTGATCACACCATTGTGATTATCTGGGTCATTAAGATCTTTTTTGTACAGTTCTGTGTATTCTTGCCACCTCTTCTTAATATCTTCTGCTTCTGTTAGGTCCATATCATTTCTGTACTTTATTGAGCCCATCTTTGCAAGAAACGTTCCCTTGGTATCTCTGATTTTCTTGAAGAGATCTCTGATCATTCCCATTCTCTTGTTTCCCCCTATTTCTTTGCACTGATCACTGAGGAAGGCTTTCCTATCTCTTCTTGCTATTCTTTGGAACTCTGCATTCAAATGGGTATATCTTTCCTTTTCTTCTTTGCTTTTCACTTCTCTTCTTTTCACAGCTATTTGTAAGGCCTCCCCAGACAGCCAGTTTGCTTCTTTGCATTTGTTTTTCTTGAGGATGGTCTTGATTCCTGTCTCCTGTACAATGTCACGAACCTCCATCCACAGTTCATCAGGCACTCTCTATCAGATCTAGTCCCTTAATCCATTTCTCACTTCCACTATATAATCATGAGGGATTTGATTTAGGGTACACCAACAGAGGTTTTGAAAAATAAAGTAAAATAATGAATTCATTTAAGGACCAGTATCGGAGCAGCCTGGGCAGGGCGAGCTGACCACGCACATATGGCATTCCATGATTTGGGGGAACCGTCCTCCCTGCCTGGCCCCTAGGCTGTCCCAGGGGCTCAGGTTCAAGCCCGTGTCCTGCATCAACACCCCTCCCTGTAATAAGCTGGGTGGGAGGGGCTTCCTCCAATATACATCAGGTGAGGGGCGGGAAGAGATGGGGACTGCCCACCTGGGCGTCCTGACGAGCAGGATTCTCATGCTGGGAGCTGGAGGTTAATTAAATGGTTATTTGTTCTGCCTTCCAAATGACGGAAATATGTACCCTAAAGAGCTTTCAGGAGAAAAAAAGTGCTGTGTGATCATTTAATATTTTATGGGTCCATAAACACAGCAAGCACCGTGCAGCCAAACGCTGTCAACCTCCGGCTGCCGGGACTGCCCGTCAGCAGGTGGCACGCAGTGGACTCTCCTGACTCCCAGCCCCCGGCGGCGGCAGCCCAGGGTCCCTCTGAGTTCAAAGCTGCCGAAACCAGGCAGGGGCTTGGGACCATGGCTCCATCCTCCTGGAGTCAGAACTCGGTACCTCAGGGGCAAGGGATGGTGGCCGTGGCTGTGAGGGCAGACTGCCCAGCTCCCTGCCGGCCACCTCGGGAGCCCTCCTTCCACTGTGGATGATGCAGGTGGCCGGAGCACTGGCCTGCCTGGGTCCTGCCGCTCAAGGCTCCCTGCAGGAACTGATGGAGAACCATCCCACGAGCCTCTGATCCCAGACCTGTTTCCAAGTGGCTGAGACCATTCTTTTTATTATAAAGTATATTTTGTTATACGAGCTCATAAATAACTCGCCAGGAAGTGTTTGGACACATTTTATACACACTGGTTTTACCTCGACATAATTAAAAGAGTGGGCTTCCCAGGCAGTGCTAGTGGTAAACAAGCCTATCTGCAAATGTGACGTAGGAGACGCAGGTTTGATCCCTGGGTGGGAAAGATGCCCTGGAAGGGGAAATGGCAACCCACTCCAATAGTCTCACGTGGAGAATCCCATGGACAGAGGAGCACGGCGGGCTACAGTCCATGGGGTCACAAAGAGTCAGACTCGACTGAAGCGACTGAACACGCACAATAAAAAGAGCACCTGAAATGTCTTTCTTGCTGCCATATTTGCTTTGGATTGAACTGAGGGTCCCCCCTGCCCAGAGCCCCTGCTGGCCTGCCCCCAGCTGGTGACCCTTCTCCCGATTTTAGGGTCCACACCTAGGACCCCTCACCCAAGACCCACCCTTCCTCCCGTTCTCTCCAGAATGTCTGGGGTGTGGCTGAGGCCTCCCTGAGATCGTGAGGAGCCATTTCCACTGTGTCCCTGACCCTGCAAGGCCCGGCTCCCCCTCGTCCACCGTATGCAAACACTTATCCAGCAGACACTCAAAACTCAAACCAGATGACACAAGGGAAAATGCTTTCAAAATCCATAAATCGCTCCACAAACACAAGACGGTATTATCAGCTCAGGAAGAACCCATCTTCCACGCTGTCCGGGGACCCAGAAGCTCACCCCACCCCACGACAGCCTGGCTCAGCTCTCGGCAACACCCTCCCAAGAATTTCTGCTCCAGGCAGCCCCAGGCCACACAATTCCCTTGTCCCCCAATCCCAGAGCCTTATCACAGAAGAGGCAGGCTCGAAACCCCATGTTCCTTTCAGCCTGGAGGCAGTGGAGGCCCAGAGTGGACGAGTGAGTGCCCCAAGGGCACACAGCAAGTCAGAGCCCAGACCAGGACACTGAGCCCGGTGCCCAAGGCTGAGTCCATGCAACTCTCTCAGCAACAGAGTTTTGCAGGTTAATACACTTGAGGAAGAAAAGGAAGATGCTTTAAGAAAAAAAGAAGACTCTAAGTCCAAGCACAACCTAGGAACAGTGGAGGTTTATGTGAATTTTCTTCTTCTACTGTGAGGGAAAGCCCTGGGCAGTGTTTTTACCAGGTACTTGTAAAACATAAGCCCCGACATCCCTGGGGTGCCCTAAGGTCGCACTGCCCCAGGCCCCTTCATCTAGGGGCGGCTCTGCCTGATCAAAGAAGACAGTTTCTGAACAGGAAGCCAGCCTCAGGGCATGTGTCCCTAAGTCCAGACCTTCCCCGCGTGCCACGGTATACATCAGACGCAGACAGACACTCCCCAGCCCTCTGGGGCCTCACTGTCTGACCACCCCATCCCTCACTGAGCTGCAGACCCTCCTACCCACCGAAACAAGCCCCCTCCCACCTCAGAGCCTCCCCAGCTCCTCTCTCAGCAGAGGCAGCAGAGGGGTGCGCCAGGCGGACTCCTGGCCTCTCTTCCAATCACACCTGGAACATCTCCCCCACCAGGAGCCTTTCATTTTGGCCCCTCGTGCTTCCAGTTCACATCCTCTCAGACCCCTAGGGATACTGTAAGGCCCAGAAATATAAGCACCAAGTGCCAAGTTAGCTGTTTAATCATGGCCTCTAGTGGGAAAGGCAGGTGGCCATGGTGTGTCTTGTTTGCCATCCTATCCTGGAGCCTCATACAAGACAATGCACAGATTTATGGGGCCCCTCTGGTATCTGTAGATGAATGGGTAGGTGAATGGACAGGTGGGTGACTATATGAATAAGTGGGTGAATGGATAGATAGAGATGGTTCAACTGGATAAACGGGGTGGATGACTGGGTGGATGGATGGATAGAGAGATAACAGGTTCACACGAATGGGTAAGAGGATGGATCAATGGGTGAATGGACGGGTGAGTGGGTGAATGGTGCAGTGAGATGAATGGATGGATGGATGGTTGTGTGGCTGGGTAGATGGATGCATGGATAGATGGTGAGATGGATTGATGGATAGGTGGAAAACTGTTTCAATGGACAGATGTTTCATATGGACAAATGGACGGATGGCTGGGAAGACAGATGGGAAAATAGGTGAATGGGTAGAAGGACAGTTGGTTGCAAACGGACAGAGCAGTGGGTGGACGAGTGGACAAAGGAGCAGATGGCAGAGCTGGAAATAAAACCCCGGTGTGGCAGGACTGAGTTCCCGGCCCTCCCGGCCCTCCCCTCCTCCACGCCCTTCTCTCAGATGCTGCTTGGGAGCAAGCAGACAGTGACGAGTGATGGGGCTAGGCTGCAGACCCCGGGGGGCCTCCAGTCATCAGGAGGTGTGGCGGCCCGTCTCATTGAGAGCTGCGGCCCTCATCCCCTCCCCATCCCCGGCTCAGCCTCCACGCGATGTCCAGGGGAGGAGAGGCAGGGCTCTGCCACCTCTCGCAATCACGAGGAGCAAGCAAAACAAAGCACTCCTTCCCCGCTCGTTCCCAAAATAGCCACGCTCGCCACCCAGACACACTGGCTGGCTGGCTCCCCCTCATTCAGACCTGACTAGGCAGATTTTCTAGAGCCCTGAGCTGAGAGGGAAGGGGCAGGAGAGGCTGGACTCCCACCAGGGCCAGAAGGGAAGCAGGGAGCTGGGTGGCGCCAAGCCCCGTGCAGAGGTGTCACAAGGTGGTGACTGCCCCATGCACCCTGCCAGGAAGGCACCGCACCCCCATTTCTCATCCGAGTAAACTGAGGCCCAGAGAAGGGATGTAACTGCTTGAGTAAGCTGGCACAAGCAGGCGTGGCTAACCCCAGCAGCCTACTTCTCCCATGCCCTGAGTCTCCTCATCCAGGGGCTCCTCATTCAACTAGAGTCAGGTGGGAGAAGGCAGATGTGGTAGGCCAACCCGGGGTAGTCATAGAAGGCTTCCTGGAGGAGAAGACAGAGCTCAAAAGAGGATTCTTACGTAACTAAGGCAGGTGAGAGGCAGAGCAATGTGCCAGGGCCTTGGGAAAGTTCCTGGAGTCCTGTGAGCCTGGGCTTCCTCATCTGTTTAATGGGAACAAGAACCCTTGGAGGGAGATGGGGCAAGCTTCAGGCCAGATGAAGAGCTAGGGCTGCTCTCTGATAGGCACAGAGCCACAAGACTCCGTGGACACTCACTCAGGTGACTTGGGGCCCCTCTGCTCCCCACTCTTCTCGTGAGCACAGGGAAGAAGATTCAGATGAGCCAGGGTCAGGGGGTGGCTGATGCCCATAGCCATAGACTGTGTGGATCACAACAAATTGGAAAACTCTTCAAGAGATGGGAATATCAGACCACTTTACCTGCCTCTTGAGAAATCTGTATGCAGGTCAAGAAACAACAGTTAGAACTGGACATGGAACAACAGATTGGTTCCAAATTGGGAAAGGAGTACATCAAGGCTGTATTATTGTCACCCTGCTTATTTAATTTATATGCAGAGTACATCATGAGAAATGCCAGGCTGGATGCCACACAAGCTGGAATCAAGCTTGCCGGGAGAAATATCAATAACCTCAGATACGCAGGTGAACCACCCTTATGACAGAAAGCTGAAGAGGAACTGGAGAGCCTTTTGATGAAAGTGAAAGAGGACAGTGAAAAAGCTGACTTAAAACTTAACATTCAGAAAACTAAGATCATGGCATCTGGTCCCATCACTTCATGGCAAATAGGTGGTGAAACAATGGAAACAGTGAGAGATTTTATTTTGGGGGGCTCCAAAATCACTGCAGTTGGTGACTGCAGCCATGAAATTAAAAGACGCTTGCTCCTTAGAAGAAAAGCTATGGCCAACCTAGACAGAGATGTTACTTTGCCAACAAAGGTCCGTCTAGTCAAGGCTATGGTTNTGGGGGGCCCCAAAATCACTGCAGTTGGTGACTGCAGCCATGAAATTAAAAGACACTTGCTCCTTGGAAGAAAAGCTATGGCCAACCTAGACAGAGATGTTAGAGATGTTGCCAACAAAGGTCCGTCTAGTCAAGGCTATGGTTTTTCCAGTAGTCATGTATAGATGTGAGAGTTGGACCATAAAGCAAGTTGAGCGCCGAAGAATTGATGCTTTTGAACTGTGGTGTTGGAGAAGACTCTGGAGAGTCCCTTGGACTGCAAGGATATCCAACCAGTCCATCCTAAAGGAAATCAGTCCTGAATATTCATTGGAAGGACTGATGTGGAAGCTGAAGCTCCAATACTTTGGACTCCTGATGCGAAGAACTGACTCATTTGAAAAGACCCTGATGCTGGGAAAAGTTGAAGGCAGGAGAAGGGGATGGCAGAGCATGAGATGGTTGGATGGCATCACTGACTCGATGGACATGAGTTTGAGCAGGCTCTGGGAATTGGCAATGGACAGGGAAGCCTGGTATGCTGCGGTTCATGGGGCTGCAAAGAGTCAGACACGACTGAGCGACTGAACTCAACTGATGTCCCTTGGTGCAGGTGAACAAACCCCACTGGTGCCCAGACCTGAACTGAGAAGTCTCAGCTGTCAGCCCTCCCCATGGCCAGCCTGGCCCTTAGGAGCACAGGACACAAAATGGGAGCCCAGTGATGGTGAGCCAGACCCTGCCTGTCCAGCCTCCTCCAGCCCCCCTCCCTGCATGTCTGCTGTCCAGATGCAGCAGGCATGTGCCCACCTCCAGGCCTCTGTCCACACTGTCCCTGCTGCCCGACGTTCTCCTCTTCCTGCATCATCTCAGGTGGGACCACCCTCGCTTCTCCCCCAGCATCTCGGGCCAGCTGGCCAAGGCTACTCTTCCCAGGGGGTGGGAGGGAGTCCCAATCCCAAGGAGGAGACAGATGAGCAAGCAAGCAGCTGGGTGCATGGAAACTTTGTCAGATGGCAGAAGCCTCCACCTTCCTGCCCTTGCCTTCCTGGAAATGATCAATCACTTCATCCTTTCCGCCAAGTTTTTTCTTGGAGGGGGTGGGGCTCAAACCCGCAACGCTCCGCCCACTGCCACAGACCCTTCCTGAGCCATCTTGAGCCTCTCTCAGATCTGTCGCTTCTCCTGGGCTCCACGCACTGTCTGGGTGCAGGCCACTATCCTCTGTCACCTGGACACGGGCCACAACCTCCTCACTGTGTGACCTTGGGTAGGTTGCTGAGCCTCTCTGAATATTAACCCTCTTAGGAGTCTGAGAAGGAAAGGAGTACCCACTTGAAAAATTTAGGACAGAGGGAATTCCTTCCAGTCACAGGGGCAGATGTGACTTATTAGGAAGATGAGGCAGCCCAGAGTGGGAGACTAGAAGCTGCCACCAGGCTGGGGCACTGAGAGAAGGCAGGCCAGGATTAGGTCACTAGGCCAGGGAGGAGCCGTGGGATCTTCCACCGGGAGCGGGAGCCGCTGCCAGGGATGCTGGGGGAAGGAGGGTGCAGAGTGTACCGTCTCATCACCCTGCCCTTCAAACTTCTGCCTCCACTTGCCCCTGGGCTAAACGCCACCAGACCAGAGCACACAGGCACCTGGGAGTGAGTTCCCTGCTGTCCACCGCAGGAGAAGGGGGCCAAGTGGGTCCTTGAGCACAGCCCTTTCGCTGCCTGCCAAGCAGAGCTGATGGCATGGTCACGGCTAGCAAGACTGTGTTCTAGAAGCTCTGTAGGTGTTATCTTCCTGTCTCTCCAAGAAGTCCCGGGTTTGTCCGGGCCCCCGGATTCCCCCTCTAGGTTCCCACTGACTTGGGCGCTGTCCACAGTGCTGAGACTCCACGTTCACAGGGTAACGGGGTTGGGAGATGTTTCCTAGGGGGCTGTGGAGGAGATGGTCCTGGGAAGCTCCCTAAGGGGACAAAATCAGAAGCGGTACAAAAATAAAAATTAAAATGTTGAGGCAGGACAAGTTATCAAGGGAGGTATTCCAGCAGGGAGGACCAGCAAGTCACTGGGAGCCCGGTGGGTGTCAACTGAGTTCATACGTCAGAAAGTGCTTGTGCCCCAAGGCACCTCATGTGGATGGGGGCTCTGGCTGTGATAAGGGAGTGGCCCACAATTTAGAGACACAGCTGTAGGCTTGGGCCCCGGGCTCCTAAGACAAGACCCAAGGTTTTACTTATTGGCCCCAGCAATCCCTTTCAAATTTTTGAAGCAAAGCTCATGCCTAGGATTGAGGGCACAGGCTGGGTTTCTCTCCTCTGCCCTCTGCCTCGGCCACATCAATTAAAAACGGAGACGCCCGCCCTGTCCTACCCTTGTGGCACCGGGCGCTGGGCCCCAGACACCTCTGCAGCTCAGACCTGACCCCAGTGCCGCTATCAGACAGCACTGGCCAGGTGATCAGAAACGGGGGAGGGTGGGCTCCTTCCCTCGGGGCCTGATTCTCAAAGGTCCCCCCTTCTCTTTTTATTATTGGGTCCCTATTTCTTTTCAAGTTCTAAGAGAGCTGGAATTTGAAACCGGGCCAGAAGTCAAAACTGAGAGCCTGGGCAAATGATATGTACCGATAACTTCCTAAAAAGCAAGAAAAAGACACAAATAATCACTCAACGCACAGGAAAAGACACTTAACCTCACCCTCAAGCTATATCAAACCACCATTCCCCACTAACAGGTTGCTGGTGGGCAGGCACAACTGTCCAACCCCATGGAGGGGAATTTCTACTCTTGCCAAATTTGCAAATGCATTTGCGATTCCACTTCTGCAGTTATCCTCAAGGCACACCTGCACACGTATTAAATGACGTTCATACAAAGTTACTCATTCATGAGTTGCTTCTAATCCTTTTCTATCAGGAATAGAACACAAATCAGTAGAGGATTCACTGAATTTAGCTATGTTCGCGTGGCAGATACTATGACGATGTCAAAAAAAGCAGAAAAGAGAAAAGAAAGGAGAGGTTACATACTGGTATGCCAAGGTCTCCAGGACTTAACTGCTATGAGAGAGCAAGAGATGGAACAGTGATTGAGATGCTGCCTTTTCTATAAGAAATGGGGGGATAATAATAATAGATATTTGTGTCTCCATCAGAAACATATGAATTTAATAAAAATGATTCCCTCTTTATTCATAAGGGCATGGAAAAACAGATGCAGATGGAGTGGAAAGAACAGGCAGTGAGCTCTTTCAATGAACACCTTTTGTATCTTGACTTAAGATCTGAATTATGTAAGTGTGGTACCTACTCCATCAAATAGCTGGTCAGAGCAGGTTTATTTATTTTTATGTGACCCTGGGTGAGTAACACGTTTCTGAAGGTGCTAGTACTGGCAATAAAACTGAGCCTCGGCCTCTCTGGAATATCCTCCTATGGATGAAACGCGACAATGTCTGAAAAGCACTCATACCACCAAACCACAGGCAGCACGAACTCAGCAGTAAGAGCTCGCGGAAGAAGGGGCTATTGGGGCCCAAATCCTTCATATAAAGCACAAGAATGTCTGAGTGAAACCTACACACTGGATGTTTCTCACCCAGCCAACAAACCGGAGAAGGCAATGGCACCCCACTCCAGCACTCTTGCCTGGCAAATCCCATGGATGGAGGAGCCTGGTGGGCTGCAGTCCATGGGGTTGCAAAGAGTCAGACACGACTGAGCAACTTCACTTTCACTTTTCACTTTCATGCACTGGAGAAGGAAATGGCAACCCACTCCAGTGTTCTTGCCTGGAGAATCCCAGGGAAGGGGGAGCCTGGTGGGCTGCCATCTATGGGGTCGCACAGAGTCAGCCAC
>SJYW01056756.1:206167-237413 GCA_006410735.1 Raphicerus campestris
TCTCACATTCTTCTTCTTCTTCTCAACTTCCTCTTCTTCTCCTTCTTTCCTTCTTCTTCTTCTCACCTTCTTCTTCTTCTTCCTCTCACCTTTTTCTTATTCTTCTTCTTCTTCTCACCTACTTCTTCCCCTTCTACTTTTCAAATTCTTCTTCTTCTGCCTCTTCTTCTTCCTCTGCTTCTTCTTCTTCTTCTTGCTCTTCCCCATTTTCTTCTTCTTCTTTTTCTTCCTCTTCTTCTACTTCTTCTTCTTATCCTTCTTCTCACATTCTTCTTCTTCTTCTCACTTTGCTCTTNCGACCCCCTGCACGCCCTTCCACACACCCGATGCGCTGGGGTTCTCATCTCCGGCCATGTGCTGGGCTCTCCCAGCCCTCACCCAAGCTGCAACCCCTGCCTAGAGGGCCCATCTCCCCTCCCCATTCCCAGCCATCCTCCATGGCCCAAGCCAGCCTCAGCTTCTCTCAGAAGCCTCTCGGGACAGACCCCACTGGTTATGGCAAACCTCACAAGCTTCTTCCTGGACATACAGCTGGACTACATCTCCCAGACGTCTTTGCAGGCAGGCAGGATCACATGACTGCCGCTGGTCAATGGGATGTTGGTGGGTGTGAAACACAGCAGGGCTGTCTCTGCACACACCTCCAGGATCTCTTCCCCCACTGGCCAGCAGAATGGAGAGGACTCCAAGGACCTCGGAGAAGGCAGAGCCACAAGACGGCAGGAGTCCAGGGCCCTGAATGACCTAGTGGAGCAGAGTCTGTAAGCTAGATTAACGTGAGAGCAAACTAGAAAGATGGTTCTGGTGAACCCATCTGCAGGGCAGGAATGGAGACACAGATATAGGGAACAGACTTGTGGGGGAAGGAGAGGGTGGGATAAATGGAGTCAGTACCATGAAAACATACTCTTTACCGCATGTAAAATAGATAGCCAGTGGGAATTTGCTGTATGACTTGGGGAGCTCAAACTGGTGCTCTGGAGGGGTGGGAGGTGGGAGGGAGGCTCAGGAGGGAGGGGACATGTGTATACCTATGGCTGATTCGTGCTGATGTATGGCAGAAATGGACACACAACACTGTAAAGCAATCATCCTCCAATTAAAAATAAATGCATTTAAAATAAATAAAAATAAAGCACTTCATAAAAAATAAACTTGTATTGTGCTAAGCCACTGGGATGTGGAGGTGTTTTTGTTATGCTGATGGATACACAGCCCTNCTCCAATTAAAAATTAATGCATTTAAAATAAATAAAAATAAAGCACTTCATAAAAAATAAACTTGTATTGTGCTAAGCCACTGGGATGTGGAGGTGTTTTTGTTATGCTGATGGATACACAGCCCTGACTCCTCTGCAACAACAAAGATGCCTCGAGCCCCTCCTGGCCCTTGGTCCTCTGTACTGTCATCAGCCAGGTCCTCGTCTGTCTCCTGCCCTGGCCTGTGAGCTGTCTGAGGACCAAGTGACAACCTGTCCCACACTTCTGCTCCCCAAGCCGGTGCAGAGTGGGCACTCGCGAATCTTGCCCAATGAAGGCCCCAGAGTTCCTCGCACTGGACACCTGGAGAATGAGAAGTCTGTCCCCAGAGGGCCTTCCAGCCTTAGCTTGTGTCTGATTCGCAGAGAGTGATGGCAGGGCTGATGTAGGATCAGCCCCACATCAGGCACCGTCCTAAGCTTTTCCCAAGTATGCGCTCAATCTACCCTTCCCCAGTCCAAGGCACAAAGGAGCCGAATTGCTTGTCTGCGGCCTCTGGAAGAGGGGCTGCAAAGGCAGGGTGGAAGCCAAGCCCCGGAATGCACCTGCTTCCCCCAGAGGCAGGTCAGCCACGTGCCTGTCTCCTCTCCAGCCCCACCTCCTGCTGAGCACATCACAGTCTGGCCTGGGGGTCTATTGTCCCCCAGGGCTGCCATCAGGAGCTGCTTACTCCCAGCTCTTGTGCTAAGATGCTTTAGTCGTGTCCGACTATCTGCACCTCTAAGGACTATAGCCCGCCAGATTTCTCTCTCCATGGGATCCTCCAGGCAAGAAAACTGCAGTGGGTTGCCATTTCCTTCTCCAGGGGATCTTCCCCACCCAGGGATTGAACCCATGTCTCCTGCGTCTCCTGCACTGGCAGACGGGTTCTTTACCACTAGTGCCACCTCGGAAGCTGCTCACCCTCAGCTGGGCTGAGTGCAAACTGCAGGCAGTCAGGACAAACGAATCAAGTGGGACAGAGACTGCCCCCCAGCTGAGTGGACGTGAGGCATCAGAGAGGGTCGCTGGCCCCCGAGACTGGGCCCGCCCGCCCCAGGAGCCCACTTGGGCTTGAGAAGAAGGAATGCGTCCCAGGGGCCCGGAGACCAAAGGAAACCCACAGGGACCCTGCACCCTGCACACAAGGTGCCCAGATACCACCTTGCCTCGTGAGGTGGGCGCTCACGTCACTAGCGGCTCTCACCAGCACAGGGAGGCCATGCCACAAAACACCTAGAGTCTCACCAGCTGGGAGACGGCCACTCCCTCGCTCACCACCCTGTACTCCCCATGGTCCATCGCTCACCTCTACCAACTCAAGGATGACCCCAGGCACAATGGGTCCTGCAGCAGCCGCGCCTGTGCTGGGTATCAGATGCATTCACCACCACTTGTGGGTGTGCGAACCAGATGGGGAAACCGAGGCTGAGACACCGAGCCACGCCAAGGGAGAGGGCCCACGCTGGGCTCCCGAGCAGGTCCGCCTCACCCCCCTCCCTGTGGCTCTGTCAACAACGCCAGTCCTGCAGACTAGTNAGGCTGAGACACCGAGCCACGCCAAGGGAGAGGGCCCACGCTGGGCTCCCGAGCAGGTCCGCCTCACCCCCCTCCCTGTGGCTCTGTCAACAACGCCGGTCCTGCAGACTAGTCTGACCCCAAAGGCCAAGAGGCATTCATCACCCGGCCTGCCTGGTTTGTTCAAACCCCAAGAGGCAGCCCGAGGCCAAGCGAGAACATCATTCCTCTAAACGTCAAGCACTAAGAACAGGGTGAAAGTGGGTCGTAACCCTTGACAAGAAGAGAAGCAAGCCAGCCGCGCCCACGGCCAGTGCGGTAACTGGCAGCCCCGCCCGACAGCTCAGCTGTCCTGCTGCTTGGCTTGGAGCTCCGGACCCGCGTGTCCCACCTTCTTCCCCAGGCTCCACAAGACCCCAAGAACCCCAGGAAGTCCTGGGATCAGGGTTCTGTCAAGTGTGGATACCCCTTGCAGGTGGACGGACTCCACCGGGTCGTGGCAAGGACTCTCCTGGGAGGTGAGCCTCTCAGGCCCCATGCCCCTCAGATTCGGGATCTGAACCCTCCTGCCTTCTGTGGTTTATGAGCCCCAAGGGCTCTGTGCCCCTGGGTCCACTGCCCGTGTTCACCCAGGCTGCCAGGACACCCCGCTGCACGTCACTTCGAAGCACATCTGGGTCTCAGCCCTTCCTCGGGGGCCTCCAGCTCTGCAGGGGTGAGGCTCCGAGGAGCTGGGTCCTCACGCTTCTAGGATGTCCTCTGGGGTCCCCAAGGGCCTCTGGGCCCACTCTGGGGAAGGTCCCTGGTCCACCGCATGGCCACTTCTAACATCCACAGACCCTATTCCCTTTGGGAGTCTGGGGCCTGCTGGCTTGGGGGCACTGTGGCCAGGCTGAGGGCCATCACAGAGCCCTTTAGGGGCTTAGGGGCTCCGATGTGGACCCAAGGCCTTGCTATAAGACTCAGCAATGAAGCGCTTCTCCCCAGGTGTTAAGTGGGCAAGAAAACTGTACCCTTCCTCACCGGGTGTGGCTCTACGTTATACCCGCATAGCGGCAGAAACACAGCGGCTGCTCCAGAGACCTAGTCTACGCTGACCTGAAAGACCACCCCTGAGGCACGTGCACGTTTGTGGTTTTTTAAGCCCATTTCAGAATAGGAAGCATTCGATTCAGGGCCTTAATCTTGTATGGCCACTCCATACTGTTCCCCCTTTTTCTTTACCGAGAGAACCCCAGTTGGACACGGAACCGCCATGGGCCCGGCTAGAAACACCAGGTGTGGGCTCAGGCCTCCGATCTGCCCAGTGACGGCTGGAGTGGGTGTCGGGCAGGGCTCTGGGAGGGCCGTGTCCCCAGTACACAGGCGCAGCCCCCCAGACACTGGCCTTCACTCCTCCCTTCTTCCCACGAGGAGGCAGGATGAGGGGATGACAAACAAAACCTGCCCAGTAAGATGGGGGCACAGGGGCCAGAAGGGGCTGGGTCCTCAGCGACTTCCCCAAGGAGCACCGGCCTGCCTGGTCTCAGTCTGTTCAGTTCAGTTCAGTCGCTCAGTCGGGTCCAACTCTTTGTGACCCCATGGACTGCAGCACGCCAGGCCTCCCTGTCCATCACCAGCTCCCGGAGTTTACCCAAACTCATGTCCATTGAGCCGGTGATGCCATCCAACCATCTCATCCTCTGCCTGGCCTGCAGACACCCAAACTACCTGTTCTAGGGAAAATCCCGAACCAGTAAAGCTGCAGTGGTCAGACTTTTACAGGACGCTCAAGAAGGAACACAGTCTTCACAGACACAGGTAGAGGTCATTCCACCCAGCACCTCTGGGTGTGCACATCCCTGGATAAAACTGGGGACTGTTAGCAGGAACCAGCCAAGGTTGCCAAAGGCTTACATGTGCCAGCATTTTCTCTGACAGTCCTCACACCAGCAGTCCCATTTTACAGATGTAAAAGCCGCTCAGAGTGATTGATGAGCTCATACTAGGTCACACAGCCTGTGAGGGCACAGGTCAGGATTTGAACCCAAGTCTTGTTAGAGACACCCAGGTTCCTCCTTCACAGACGAGAAACAAGCCAGATGGGGGAAGAGGTTCCACACTGGGGGTAGAGTGGGACTCCAGGAGGATGCCTGCCTTGCTAACTCGTTAAACACTGAGCTGGGATGTGCAGGCAAGAATGGAGCAAGCATACAGCCCACAGCACTCCCACCTCCACTCCAGCCCTGGAGTGCACAGTTCACCTGAAGCCGGGGGCTTGTTCCAGCCATTAGGGGGCGTGCCACAGCTGTCACTCTCCAAATGATGGAGTGACCCCCCTGGGGGCGACCCTGGGGGCTGCAGCTCCTGGGTCCTGTGTCCTGAGCCACCTGGTCCCACTCCACACTTGCAGGGACTTGGGGCCTCAGGCCCGAGCCCAGCAGACATTGGCAGCATTTCTTCCGGCTGGCACAGCCTCTGCCCAGGGCCAGCCAAGCGTGGGCCCCTGGCCTGGCCTTGGCCAGCAGTGGCAGAGGTGGAGGGACCATAAGTCCCAGGGCTCGCTCCTGCGGGGGTGTCACAGGGGCAGGGCAGGCCCCAGCATCAGGAAGAGGCCTTCCCCAGGGTGGCCGAGGTGCATCCTTCTCCTACCCGCCCTGGCCTCCTGCTTCTATGGCCNCAGTGGCAGAGGTGGAAGGACCATAAGTCCCAGGGCTCGCTCCTGCGGGGGTGTCACAGGGGCAGGGCAGGCCCCAGCATCAGGAAGAGGCCTTCCCCAGGGTGGCCGAGGTGCATCCTTCTCCTACCCGCCCTGGCCTCCTGCTTCGATGGCCCCAGAGAGAGGGCTTCATCTGGGGTCTGCAGTGGGCCCTGCACACCTCCAAGGGCTGTAGTTGGAGGGGGACAGCCCCGGGGCTGGGCGAGGGGCAGAAGGAGGATCCTTCCCACGGAGGACGCTGCCCTCCTGGACTCGAGCATCTCACAGGCTACAGGAGGTGTGAAGGAAGCCACACGCTGGTACATAGTGGAGCCGGGATCTGGGCCCCACGGGTCAAATTCTCTAATTCCAGAGTGCGGCCCCTCCCTCCAACTCTTCCAGGCCCCACCCACCCAACCTGCGGTGCATGCCCCAGCCTTCTTTCAACCCCTCTCCTGCCAACCGGCCTTTGCACACGCCACGCTGCTCCTTCACCAGGGAAAGTGCCTTGTCCCTACCTCACGTCTCAGTTCAAATGGCGCTTGTAGCAGATGCTGCCCCTGGCCGCCTCATCGGGGTTCGGCCCCATCACTCGCTCTCACGGCACCCACTTGCCCTTTATAGCACATGCCATGACTTGGAGCTTCAGACTTGTGTTTACTCGTTTAACAACTATCATCCCAAGCAGACATGTGGCATTCGTGTCTGTGTCACTCACCTCTCAGCCAGTCACACTTGGCAGAGTTCATCCCATCACCATCACCATCACCATCACCGCATCCAGCATCCATCCACTATGGACCACGTGCCACATTCCAGGTCAAGTGCTGTACCCACCTTCTCTCACTTAATCCTCACAAAACCTCTTGGAAGCAGCCAGTTGTCTGCCCATTTTACATATAAAAACACTGAGGTGTTCAAGAGGCAGGCCAGGACGTGCACCCATGGGGATGAGCCCACAACAGCTCACGGGGCAGGGCTCCTCTCGCTAACAAGCTGCTCCACATAGGCATGTTGAATAAAGAACCAACAGAACAGCCTAAAAAGGTATCAGGCAGAAAAAACTGGCTTAAAACCCAACATTCAAAAAACTAAGATCATGGCATCTGGTACCATCACTTCAAGGCAAATAGATGGACAAAAAGTGGAAACAGTGACAGATTTTATTTTCTTGGGCTCCAAAATCATGGGACACTGAATGCAGCTACAAAATTAAAAGACACTTACTCCCGAGAAGAAGAGCTATGACAAACCTCAGTTCAGTTCAATTCAGTCGTTCAGTCGTGTCCGACTCTTTGCAACCCCATGAATTGCAGCACACCAGGCCTCCCTGTCCATGACCAACTCCTGGAGTTCACTCAGACTCATGTCCATCGGGTCTGTGATGCCATCCAGCCATCTCATCCTCTGGCGTCCCCTTCTCCTCCTGCCCCCAATCCCTCCTAGGATCAGAGTCTTTTCCAAGGAGTCAACTCTTTGCATGAGGTGGCCAAAGTACTGGAGTTTCAGCTTCAGCATCATTCCCTCCAAAGAAATCCCAGGGTTGATCTCCTTCAGAATGGACTGGTTGGATCTCCTTGCAGTCCAAAGGACTCTCATGAGTCTTCTCCAACATCACAGTTCAAAAGCATCAATTCTTCGGCGCTCAGCTTCTATACAAGACCACTGGAAAAACCATAGCCTTGACTAGACAGACCTTTGTTGGCAAAGTAATGTCTCTGCTTTTGAATATGCTATCTAGGTTGGTCATAACTTTTCTTCCATGACAAACCTAGACAACATATTAAAAAGCAGAGACATCCCTTTGCTGACAAAGATCTGTATAGTTAAAGCTATGGTTTTTCCAGTAGTCATGTATGAATGTGAGACCTGGACCATAAAGAAGGCTGAGCGCCAAAGAAAGGATGCCACTGAATTGTGGCACTGAATAAGACTCTTGAGAGTCCCTTGGACTGCAAGGAGCTCTAACCAGTCAATCTTAAAGGAAATCAGTCCTGAATACACATTGGAAGGACTGATGCAGAAGCTGAAGCTTCAATACTCTGGCCACCTGATGCAAAAAGCTGACTCACTGGAAAAGACCCTGATGCTGGGAAAGGCTGAGGGTAGGAGGAGAAGGGGGTGACAGAGGATGAGATGGTTGCATGGCATCACCAACTGAATGGACATGAGTTCAAGCAAATTCTGGGAGACAGTGAAGGACAGAGAAGCAAGCCTGACGTGCTGCAGTCCATGAGGTCTCAGAGAGTCCGACTGAGCGACTGAACAACAGAGGACTAACCTGAGCACAGGTGGGAGGCAGGAGGCACGGCCCACAGTGTAAAGGAGAAAGGATGCTGGCAGAGGGGGGTGGGGTCATGGGGAGAGGCCCGCTTATCTCAGAAGTTTGGACTTGACCCAGCAGACTTCCCAGAGCCCCTGAGGGCTTGGGGCCTGGGACAGGGCTGCAGGCTTGTCCTGTTGGGGGTGGCGAGGGAAGCTCACCCCACATCACAGGGAATACTGGGTTGACTGCTCCCTTTGCTGGAAGGTACTAAAGTTCCAGAGGCTTCCCTGGTGAGGCCAGTGGTAAGTCAATCCTACATCATGGGATGGGGCACTGACCACCTGCAGTGGACGCCTGGACCCAGCACCCTACTTAGAAAGGTCGGGCCGTAGTCCAGTGCACAGAGTGATGCTGCAGAGAACTTTTATTTAACTGACTGGCAGCCTGTGTGGCCCACAGTCAGAACTGCACTTGGGGCTCAGGAGAGCAAGTGACCTGGAAAAGAGGCACAGCCCCAGGTGGATGATGGAAGGCCCCCTTCCTTCCTAGGCCTGGTCCTACGAAAGCTCCAACCCCAAGGGAACCAAACCCGGGCCTGCAGGCACCCTGGGATCTGCAGGGAAAGGGGCAGGGTCCTCAGAGCAAGCCAGGTGGCCAAGGGGCACAGGGAGTAGCCCACTCTCACCACAAGGGGGGCTGCCTGCCCCCACAGCTGCACTGCCCACCACTTCTTGCAGACACCGGCTGTTCAGATTCGCGGGCTATGGCTTTCCAAGGATTTGCTTGTCTGAAAGAGTTGGAGAATATTCTTGAACAATTAAATATAGCCCCCATGGAAGCTGTTCCATTTCCATGCCTATATTCATTCAACCAACACTCTCCAAAGGTCTGCCAGGAGCAAGAGGCTGGTGGACAAACGTCTCAGTCTCTGCTGGGAAGGCTGGGGGGAGGGGAGGAAGTAGGGCATGGGGGGAGCTGAGCATGATACAGGGAGATGGGGGCTGAGCCAGTGGGGGTCTGGAGCTACAGGATAATAGGGGGCTGACCAGCCAAAGAGGAGGGGCCTTCAGTGGTTAAGGGTTCCGGCTACATGGCACAGGGTACCTGCGGAATGAAGCCAAGAGGCAGGCAAGCACTCAGACTCCAAGGGCCACTGTAAGCATGGCCTGGCCGCCATAGGCAGCTGGGAGCCACCGATGGCTTTGGAGCAGCAGAGTGACTCGACCTGATCTGATGGGCTGTGGCCAGCTTGATGCACATCAGCACAGACCTTGAGCCATCTCAGAAATGCACGCGCTGGGACAAGGCCGAGTGGGTAACGTGGTCCCAGGGCATGGTTGCATAATGCCCCGTGGCCCCCCGCCAGCCCTTTAAAAACAAATGCTTAGGTCATTCCCAGAGGAAGCCAAGAATGAGAGAGGGCTCCTCCGTGTGCCCAGAAAGGACCGAAGCTGAGCTGGAAAACAAAACTTGAAGGAAAAAAACCAGAACGTTTCCGATGGCTGGGTCTTCTGGCTGTGGGAGCAGGTGGGACTTCAGCCAGGGGGGTCATCGGGGCCTGGGCAAGGGGGCAGGACATGGTCCTGGCAGATGGCCACTGTCCACTTGATAGGCAGAAGCAAGGAACAGGCACCAACAGCACTGAACACCCCACCTTGTAAGGGTCACTGCTGGGCCCAGGAGGAAGGCGTTAAGGAGACGAGGGCACTGCCTCGCCAGCACTTGCCCTGCTGGTGGGTGGGGAGCAGGTGTCTGGGGCACAAGGAGTGAGAAGGCGGCGGCCAGGAACAGGAACACTACCTCGGCCAGTGGCTCCCTCTGCTCACCGCCCTCCCCCCATCTCTGCCCCTCCCACCACAGGAGATGCTCCTCCGCTGACAGCATGCCCCATCTTCTCCTCCCATCCCTTGACGAGGGACCTATCTCTCGGGACACCCTGACATGCCAAATAAAGCAGCCCGTGTCTTCAGCAGTAGGTCGAGGGGTTTCCATCACCAGCCACCGGGGACCTCAGAGCCAACCTCACCTGTGGGATCACTTCCCACTCAGGAGATACAGCCCAGGCAGGGAAGGGAAACCTGTCCGAGGGGCTGGAGCTGACCACGAGGTCCTGGATCACACCCCAGGACATGTGTTAGCTGACCCTGGCCAAGGGCTTGGAGGCCATGTGGGCAGAATCTGCAAGGCCCTGAAACAGGCTGTTGGGAGGTCCCTTTCACTCCACGAGCCCAGGCTCCAAGCCCCTATGCCTCTCGGGAGGTGTAAAGTGGGGCAGGCGGCCACACTCCCTTCTCCATCACCCTCCAAGGACTGGGCTAAGGGTGGCCACATCACCCACTCCTGGCCCATGAGAGAGAAGCAGCAGTTGCTGGGTCGGGCTTCCAGGAAAGTTTGTGCAAAGAGCAATCTCAGCTGGCATAGCCCATCCTGCTTCTTCCTGCCTGGAACACAGATGTGATCAGCAGGAGTATAAGTGACAACACATAGAGATGAAGCAAGAAAATCAAAGGAACCAGGACCCCAGATGGCCCTGGACAGAGTCCCGCAGAGCTCAGCATCATCACTCCCTGGACGCTCCACCCAGACATTCTCTGGGAACTCCACGTCCTCCGGTTACCTCCGGGTCAGCCACACCTCAACAGAGCCCTCACTGATGGCCCTGATGCCAACACTGGACTCAGTGAGCCCTCAGTGAGGGCGTGACAGCAAATGCTTGTGCAATGTAGTGCCACACACTCTACAACAGAAGCGCTAACACTTGATGTCCTTTCTTTTTTGTTCTTTACCCTGGGAAACTCCAAGTAAACTTGATGTTCTATCATGACCATCCTATTCATGAATCACACACACACACAGAATCCATAGTCTTGGGCCTTTGTACCTTATGTCTGGGTATTTTGTTACAAGCCATATTAAAAGCTTCCTTGAAGAAAAAGGGTAAAGTTAAGCTAAAAATATGAACAGACACACACACATAGACATATATATATATACACATACACACACGCCTACACTTATATATATAACAAATGCTAATAAAAGAAAGCAGGCACAGAAATAATATCAGGAAAAAAAGAACCCAAGGCAAAAATACCAAACACCATTTTAAAAAGCCTGTTANCTCTTTCAGACAAGCAAATCCTTGGAAAGCCATAGCCCGCGAATTGGAACAGCCGGTGTCTGCAAGAAGTGGTGGGCAGTGCAGCTGTGGGGGCAGGCAGCCCCCCTTGTGGTGAGAGTGGGCTACTCCCTGTGCCCCTTGGCCACCTGGCTTGCTCTGAGGACCCTGCCCCTTTCCCTGCAGATCCCAGGGTGCCTGCAGGCCCAGGTTTGGTTCCCTTGGGGTTGGAGCTTTCGTAGGACCAGGCCTAGGAAGGAAGGGGGCCTTCCATCATCCACCTGGGGCCTGTCTCTTATACACATCTCTTCAGTGGTTAAGGGTTCCGGCTACATGGCACAGGGTGCCTGCGGAATGAAGCCAAGAGGCAGGCAAGCACTCAGACTCCAAGGGCCACTGTAAGCATGGCCTGGCCGCCATAGGCAGCTGGGAGCCACCGATGGCTTTGGAGCAGCAGAGTGACTCGACCTGATCTGATGGGCTGTGGCCAGCTTGATGCACATCAGCACAGACCTTGAGCCATCTCAGAAATGCACGCGCTGGGACAAGGCCGAGTGGGTAACGTGGTCCCAGGGCATGGTTGCATAATGCCCCGTGGCCCCCCGCCAGCCCTTTAAAAACAAATGCTTAGGTCATTCCCAGAGGAAGCCAAGAATGAGAGAGGGCTCCTCCGTGTGCCCAGAAAGGACCGAAGCTGAGCTGGAAAACAAAACTTGAAGGAAAAAAACCAGAACGTTTCTGATGGCTGGGTCTTCTGGCTGTGGGAGCAGGTGGGACTTCAGCCAGGGGGGTCATCGGGGCCTGGGCAAGGGGGCAGGACATGGTCCTGGCAGATGGCCACTGTCCACTTGATAGGCAGAAGCAAGGAACAGGCACCAACAGCACTGAACACCCCACCTTGTAAGGGTCACTGCTGGGCCCAGGAGGAAGGCGTTAAGGAGACGAGGGCACTGCCTCGCCAGCACTTGCCCTGCTGGTGGGTGGGGAGCAGGTGTCTGGGGCACAAGGAGTGAGAAGGCGGCGGCCAGGAACAGGAACACTACCTCGGCCAGTGGCTCCCTCTGCTCACCGCCCTCCCCCCATCTCTGCCCCTCCCACCACAGGAGATGCTCCTCCGCTGACAGCATGCCCCATCTTCTCCTCCCATCCCTTGACGAGGGACCTATCTCTCGGGACACCCTGACATGCCAAATAAAGCAGCCCGTGTCTTCAGCAGTAGGTCGAGGGGTTTCCATCACCAGCCACCGGGGACCTCAGAGCCAACCTCACCTGTGGGATCACTTCCCACTCAGGAGATACAGCCCAGGCAGGGAAGGGAAACCTGTCCGAGGGGCTGGAGCTGACCACGAGGTCCTGGATCACACCCCAGGACATGTGTTAGCTGACCCTGGCCAAGGGCTTGGAGGCCATGTGGGCAGAATCTGCAAGGCCCTGAAACAGGCTGTTGGGAGGTCCCTTTCACTCCACGAGCCCAGGCTCCAAGCCCCTATGCCTCTCGGGAGGTGTAAAGTGGGGCAGGCGGCCACACTCCCTTCTCCATCACCCTCCAAGGACTGGGCTAAGGGTGGCCACATCACCCACTCCTGGCCCATGAGAGAGAAGCAGCAGTTGCTGGGTCGGGCTTCCAGGAAAGTTTGTGCAAAGAGCAATCTCAGCTGGCATAGCCCATCCTGCTTCTTCCTGCCTGGAACACAGATGTGATCAGCAGGAGTATAAGTGACAACACATAGAGATGAAGCAAGAAAATCAAAGGAACCGGGACCCCAGATGGCCCTGGACAGAGTCCCGCAGAGCTCAGCATCATCACTCCCTGGATGCTCCACCCAGACATTCTCTGGGAACTCCACGTCCTCCGGTTACCTCCGGGTCAGCCACACCTCAACAGAGCCCTCACTGATGGCCCTGATGCCAACACTGGACTCAGTGAGCCCTCAGTGAGGGCGTGACAGCAAATGCTTGTGCAATGTAGTGCCACACACTCTACAACAGAAGCGCTAACACTTGATGTCCTTTCTTTTTTGTTCTTTACCCTGGGAAACTCCAAGTAAACTTGATGTTCTATCATGACCATCCTATTCATGAATCACACACACACACAGAATCCATAGTCTTGGGCCTTTGTACCTTATGTCTGGGTATTTTGTTACAAGCCATATTAAAAGCTTCCTTGAAGAAAAAGGGTAAAGTTAAGCTAAAAATATGAACAGACACACACACATAGACATATATATATATACACATACACACACGCCTACACTTATATATATAACAAATGCTAATAAAAGAAAGCAGGCACAGAAATAATATCAGGAAAAAAAGAACCCAAGGCAAAAATACCAAACACCATTTTAAAAAGCCTGTTATATAAAGGTAAGCTTATCTCCACACCCAGAAGAAATAACAAACATGAACCTTTATGCATCTAACCACATAGCTTCAAAATACATAAAACTAAAATTGACAGAAATACAAAAAAGTGGCAAACCACAGGTACAGCAGCAAGGCACTGAAAGAGACACTAACATGTCTCCCTAATAACAATGATAATTAGATGATTATAAGGCAAGGACACAAGCGGAAATGTCTCTAAAGCCAAGCAGCTGAGGCAAGGTAGTGAGGTGACCTCATGTGACGATGACGGGGACTGTGGTGAACTGGATGGACAGAGCACACATTTCATGAAAGGCATAAAAATTAACAAAATACTGATAATTTCAAAGAGTATATATGCTTAATACATATATATTATGTATGATATACTATATAATGTGTGCAGGTTGATTTAGGCCATAATCACTACTAGTGACCCTTGAAAGGTTTTTGAACAACGTAATAAAGCTTGATTTAACAGACTTACAAAGAGCTTCATGCACAACAAAGAGATGTGTTCTTTTCAAATATACATGAAACTACAAAAATGCAATCATTGAGCTACAAAGAAAATGTCTAATAAATATTAGAATACAGAAATGTACCTGAGATAGTGAACACTCAATAATTGTTTGGAATAAAATAGCTAACAATTTTTTCAACTTGTGGGCTATTTTATTATTTTATTATTATTATTATTATTACTACTACTACTTCCACCATTATTCTCATTTTATAGATGAGAAAAGCCCAAGGTTACAGTTAGTAAATGACCAAGGAAGAATCATACCCAGGAGATCTGGCTCCAAAGCTCATGCTAGTAACCACTATGCACAATATTAAAACACATACTTCAGATAATTCTTGGATTCAAGAAAAAACTAATTTGCAAATTGTTTACAAATACGTGATAATACGAGACCTATGGGATGCAGCCAAAGTGGTAAGCAGAGGAACACGTATAGCCTTTGATACAACTATTTAAGAAACACAAAGACCAGTAGCTGTCAGGGTACGAAGGGAAGAAAAGAAAACGAAAACTAAAGAATGTAAAATAGTTAATAAATGCAAAAGCAAAAATCAATAAGATAGATGATCTAACTGTAATATAATAAAACCAAGAGCTCTTTTTTTTTTTTTGAAAGATCAATATATGTTGGCAACTAATTTAAAATATTTTCAAGCACCATGAGGGCCAAAGAAACCTTGTGAGCAGTCCAGAGCCTGCATGGGAGCCAAGTATTTCATATTCTTCTACTCAGCAACCTGCCTCAGCCATCACCTGGAAGTGGGGCTGAGGGGCCAGACTGTGATGAGACTTCCACTTCTACTTTACGTTTTGCTCAATACTTGAAATTTTTCAGTATAAAAATTCTCAAATACAGACTAAGGTAGAGGTTGAAATTATACCCACCCCCCAAACACAAAGAATAAAACTTCAATAATTAACAACCTTATTTCACCTAAACCTTCACCCACTTCCCCTGCAATTCAGAAAATTTTGAAGCAAATCTCAGACACTTCATCTGATCACTAAATATTTCAGTATATATATCTTAACAATAAGAACTCATTTATTAATATATTGTTGTTCAGTCACTAAGCTGTGTCTGACTCTTTTGCAACCCCATGGACTGTAGCCCTCCAGGCTCCTCTGTCTGTGGAATTTCCCAGACAAGAATCTGGAGTGGGTTGCCATTTCCTTCTCCAGTGGATCTCCCTGACCCAGGGATCAAACCTGCATCTCCTGCATTGACAGGCGATTCTTTACCACTGAGCCACCTGGGAAGCCCCAGTATTACATATAACCATACTAAAACAATCATACCAACAATGTAACATTAATATATATGTGCTTAATTACAGAAGTAACACATGCTACCTGTTTAAAAAAAAAAAGTTAAGAGAGAAGTTTAAAAGTTCAGTAGACCTCTTACACCTCAAAACATGCTGAAGGATTGCCCACAAATGATCCTTGTACAAACAGGGACACTGAGCCTGAGGCTAGGCCAAGGGTTTGCCTGTCATCCCCCAGCCAGTAAGATGTGGAGCACGGATTTGAGCTCAGAACTCTTGGTGACACACCCCAGGCTGGGTCCACTCTACCATGGCAGCCTTTTAACCCCCGACTTACAATGAAAATAATGAAAGAATACTTAACACAGTGGGGCAACAAAACCTCCTTGGCCATAGGATACATGCCATAAGATACATCACATCTTACACGTGACGGGGCAAAGAACTAACATCTGTGCAGGGAATTCTGCGTGGTGAGCCTGGGTGGGCACCTTCATTTCCATCTTCTCTTTCAAGGCTCCCGGCAGCCCTAGGCTATGGGCTGAATTTGTCATTGTTGATCAGTTGCTCAGCCATGTCTGACTCTTTGCAATTCCGTGGACTGCAGCACACCAAGCTTCCCTGTCCCTTCACCATCCCCCAGAGTTTGCTTAGACTCATGTCCCTTGAGTTGTATCTCCCCAAATTCATATGTTGAAGTCCTAAGCCCGCATCTCAGAATGGGACCAAATTCGGAGATGGGGTCTTTAAAGCAGTGATTACAGTGGTGCCAGTGGTAAAGAACGCGCCTGACAACGTACAAGACATAAGAGACGCGGGTTCAATCCCTGGGTCAGGAAGATCCCCTGGAGGAGGGCAGGGCAACCCACTCCAGTATTCTTGCCTGGAGAATCCCATGGACAGAGGAGCCTGGTGGGCCACGGTCCAAAGGTGGCAGAGTCAGACGTGACTGAAGCGACCTAGCACGCATGCACACGTTGACATGAGGCCGCCAGGGTGGCAGAGCAGTCCACGGTGACTGGTGTCCCTCTTTGGCTGTGGTGGGTCTTTGTCGCCACACGCAGGCTTTCTCTAGCTGCAGCGAGTAGGGGCTACTCTTCATTGCAGCGCCTGGGCTTCTCATTGCAGTGGCTTCTCCCATTGCACAGCACAGGCTGTAGGTGCACAGACTTCAGTAACTGCAACAGNGCAGGCTTTCTCTAGCTGCAGCGAGTAGGGGCTACTCTTCATTGCAGCGCCTGGGCTTCTCATTGCAGTGGCTTCTCCCATTGCACAGCACAGGCTGTAGGTGCACAGACTTCAGTGACTGCAACAGAAGGGCTCAGCAGCCGCAGCTCACAGGCTCTGGAGCACTTTCTTTGTAGTTATGGAGCACGGGCTCAGCTGCTTTGCTGCAACTGTGGGAATCTTCCTGGATCAGGGATCAAACTGGTGTCCCTTGCACTGCAAGGCAGATTCTTCACCGCTGAACCACCAGGGAAGCCCCTGGTGTCTTTACAAGAAGAGGGGATTAGGACACAGATGCCCACAGAAGTATGACCATGTGAAGACCGGGAGAAGATGGCCCTCTCTAAGCCCAGGAGAGAGCCTCCGAAGAAACCAATCGTGTCAACACCTTGATATCGGACTTCTGGTCTCCAGAATTGCAACAACAAAAAAAAGTCTGTTGCTTAAGCTACTCAGTCTAGGGTACTCTGCTACAGTGCAGCCTGAGCTTCACCTAGAGTAGAGGTGCCCTGGGCATGTCACCAATGAGAGAACAGCACTTGCCTTACAGTGCTGAAATGGGCAGTGCTTGAACCCACATGAGAGGCCAAAGCTATGTTCCCCCACACACACCAGGCAGCTAGGCGTGCGAGCGAGCAGGGCTCAGCAAAGGTGAGGGCAGACGCGGTCAGCCAGGAGGGTGAGAAGACGGCACCCCTGCCTCGGCCCCACCGTGGGCAGGCACACCTCCGGCCCTTCGGCTCTGGACTGTGTCACCCGACTTGCTTCCGACGACAGGATGTGGCCGCAATGACAGCACGGTAGCAGGGTCAGGGCATGAGACAGCTCACTTGCTTTTGCAGCCCNCCTCCATCTTCCCCCATATACATTAAAACATATATATAGAAGTAACTAAATAGATGATCATTTGTCCCTTTAGTGGATATGGAGCTATGAAAATAGATTTTCTTTAAGACTGCAGACACACAAGGCAATGTTTGATGTGTTTGATGTAAACTTAAAGAGAAAAGGACTCTAAAATGCCAGGCAAATGCCATAGATACCATGAGAAAATATGAGTACCTATCTCTACTCCTTCCTCAACTTCAGAACCCATTCAGTTTGAAAAGCAACATGCCATATCTTCCCAGACTCCCTTGCAGCTAGGGTTGGCCATGAGACACACTCCTGACTAATGCTGCCATTGCTGCTGCTGCTAAGTCGCTTCAGTCATGTCCGACTCTGTGCGACCCCACAGACAGCAGCCCACCAGGCTCCCCCGTCCCTGGGATTCTCCAGGAGTGGGTTGCATTTCCTTCTCTAATACATGAAAGTGAAAAGTGAAAGTGAAGTCGCTCAGTCATGTCCGACTCTTTGTGACCCCATGGACTGCAGCCCACCAGGCTCCTCCATCCATGGGATTTTCCAAGCAAGAGTATTGGAGTGGGGTGCCATCACCTTCTCCATCCTGGCTAATGAAATGTAGGTAAAATTCCTTGGGTGGGCCATCCAGGAAATCTGTTTAGAAAGGAGCAGATTCAGTTGGCACACATCTTTGTCTTTTGTTCTCTTTTTTCCTGCCAGGAAAGGATGTTGGAGGTGATGCCGGAGGTGGAGCACCCATCTTAGAGCCATGAGGCAGCAGCCTAAGAACTAAAGCCAAGATAGCTGACTGGGCAGAAAGACAGAAGGAGTCTGGGTCTCTGAAGGTATCATGGAGCTACCTGTCAGCCCGACTACCTGCCCCAGACTCCTTCATTGCTGTTTGGTACAGTCACTGTAGCCTAGGTTCTCTGCTACAGGCAGCTGAACACAGTCTCTGTGAGATTCATCCTGATGAAATGACAGAAACAGTGGGCATATATATGGGCAAAGATAAAAGTGTGACCATGAAAAGCTAAAGCCATTCCCACATGTGACCACAGGACCATAGGGGAATGATGGGGAACTTGCCCCCTCTTTACAAAACCATCTTTTTTCACGGCTCACTACTCCTTTTCAGCCATATGAGAGCTACTTTGTGAACCAGCATCCACTGGTATCCACTGAGCTCTCTGGTGTTTGAATCCCTCTGGCCAAACACTTGCTCCAAATAGATGCTAGACCAAACAGATGCCCCTCACCACTTGGGGTGGGGTCAAAGAGGTCACTGTCTCCCCGAAAACAGTGCTCAACTGGGAAACCTCTCATGACAGCTGGACTCAGTAGGAACATCCCCCGCAGCCTGGGTCAGGCCCTTTCCTGGGGCCCAGATGAGACCTGTGGTCGGAGCCCAGCCAGTCCAGCCCTGCATCGCCAGCAGTCACTTCCCACCAGAGTTCAAGACAGAAAAGGTCCTGACGTTGCACACGTGAGGATCGAGGGGCACGGGGCTGCCTTTAGACTTACTGGGGCCTCGTGGCTAGGCTGGAGCATGCCCCCTACGACACAACAATGCTGCCAAGAGAGCTTCTGCCTGGGCAGAGGGGAGGCCGAGTGTTCTCCTGTGGCTTTTCCAAACGCCTCTCCCCTCTTCCCCCTGAGTGACTCACACCAGGGGCACCTGAGCTCCCATCTCCCCTCCACACAGGACTGTGCCTGAGTCACCTCCCTCCAAAGACCCTCACGCACCCCAGGCGGCTGCGTGGCTTCCTCCGGAAAGAGGAAGGAGAAGGCAGGCAGACGGACGGAATCCACGGCCCAGGCATCCAAAGCGCATGCGCACACGCCACATCACTCGGCCCCTCCCACCACGTTTTGTGGTGGTGGCTTTTTCTCCCCGTCCGCAGAAGTCAGTAGGACAGGGGACTGTGTGCACTTTGGAGATCACGTGGCGATGTCTAGAGACGTTTTTATCTGTCATTGCTAGGTGGGGGAGGGGAGTTGCTACTGGCAACTAGAGGATGGAGACCAGGGGTGCTGCTCAGAGTCCTAAAACGCACAGGACAGCCCCCACTGCAAAGAGGTGGAAGAGAAAGTGAAGTCGCTCAGTCGGACTGTAGCCCACCAGGGGCCTCCGTCCATGGGATTTTCCAGGCAAGAATACTGGGGTGGGTTGCCATTCCCTTCTCCAGGGGATCTTGGGATCAAATCCAGGTCTCCTGCACTGCAAGCAGATGCTTTTACCGCCTGAGCCACCAGGGAAGTCGCAAAGAGGCATCCAGCCGCAAACGTCCGTGGTGGGAGCGGGGAACTGTGTGCCCAAGGTCACATGGGGACCAGAGCCGGGTCCCCCGTGCACAACCTGTGTTCTTCACGGCATTCACAGCAGCATCCTCAGCGGCATCCTCATCATGGGTCACGCGCAGTCACGGTCCCCTGCCCACAGCAGCAGGGAAACTTCTGGTGGGCCCCAGGAAGTACCTAAAGGAACCCCCAAGAGCCAACAGGCAGACCCCCACTAAGCTCCACTGCGCCAAAGACCAGAGCGCAAAGGTGTGGGCGGGGGCTGGGGGGACAGCAAGGAGGCAGGAGTGTGTCCACAAGTGACTCTGGGGGCCTGGGCTCCAGGAAGCAGCCCCACTCTCAGCCTGGACACCCCAGGGCTGCAGTGCCCATAGCAGCGGCCAGCGCCAGTCTCTGCCCCTCACTGCCCCGCCCCCGGCAGGTCTCACCCACCCCTAAGACTCACTGCACCCCAGATGCCTGCCGCCTCGCACACCTCCAACAAGTGGCCAATGGGGTCCAAACACACCACCACACATGGTTCACACTCACTAACATCTAGTCCCGGGCAGTCAGTCATCAAGCACCCAGTAAGTACATCCCCGGGGCTCAGGACACCGGGATAAGAGCCCTGACCCCAGCCCTCTAGTGTCTTTCGTGTGACGGGGCCCGCTGTCACCTCCCAACAGTGTCAGAGGACAGATTCAAGGGTGGCCCCAGAGCCCTGTGAGCGCACAGGCCAGCTAGGCGGGGGGACCAGCACAGGCAGGGTCTCAGGTGGGAGTGGCCTGCCAGGGGTGTCCAGGGAGGGGTGGAGGGGGACGGCGGCGGAGGGGGGAGTCTGGAAGGGCAGGGAGGATGCNGACTCTAAAATGCCAGGCAAATGCCATAGATACCATGAGAAAATATGAGTACCTATCTCTACTCCTTCCTCAACTTCAGAACCCATTCAGTTTGAAAAGCAACATGCCATATCTTCCCAGACTCCCTTGCAGCTAGGGTTGGCCATGAGACACACTCCTGACTAATGCTGCCATTGCTGCTGCTGCTAAGTCGCTTCAGTCATGTCCGACTCTGTGCGACCCCACAGACAGCAGCCCACCAGGCTCCCCCGTCCCTGGGATTCTCCAGGAGTGGGTTGCATTTCCTTCTCTAATACATGAAAGTGAAAAGTGAAAGTGAAGTCGCTCAGTCATGTCCGACTCTTTGTGACCCCATGGACTGCAGCCCACCAGGCTCCTCCATCCATGGGATTTTCCAAGCAAGAGTATTGGAGTGGGGTGCCATCACCTTCTCCATCCTGGCTAATGAAATGTAGGTAAAATTCCTTGGGTGGGCCATCCAGGAAATCTGTTTAGAAAGGAGCAGATTCAGTTGGCACACATCTTTGTCTTTTGTTCTCTTTTTTCCTGCCAGGAAAGGATGTTGGAGGTGATGCCGGAGGTGGAGCACCCATCTTAGAGCCATGAGGCAGCAGCCTAAGAACTAAAGCCAAGATAGCTGACTGGGCAGAAAGACAGAAGGAGTCTGGGTCTCTGAAGGTATCATGGAGCTACCTGTCAGCCCGACTACCTGCCCCAGACTCCTTCATTGCTGTTTGGTACAGTCACTGTAGCCTAGGTTCTCTGCTACAGGCAGCTGAACACAGTCTCTGTGAGATTCATCCTGATGAAATGACAGAAACAGTGGGCATATATATGGGCAAAGATAAAAGTGTGACCATGAAAAGCTAAAGCCATTCCCACATGTGACCACAGGACCATAGGGGAATGATGGGGAACTTGCCCCCTCTTTACAAAACCATCTTTTTTCACGGCTCACTACTCCTTTTCAGCCATATGAGAGCTACTTTGTGAACCAGCATCCACTGGTATCCACTGAGCTCTCTGGTGTTTGAATCCCTCTGGCCAAACACTTGCTCCAAATAGATGCTAGACCAAACAGATGCCCCTCACCACTTGGGGTGGGGTCAAAGAGGTCACTGTCTCCCCGAAAACAGTGCTCAACTGGGAAACCTCTCATGACAGCTGGACTCAGTAGGAACATCCCCCGCAGCCTGGGTCAGGCCCTTTCCTGGGGCCCAGATGAGACCTGTGGTCGGAGCCCAGCCAGTCCAGCCCTGCATCGCCAGCAGTCACTTCCCACCAGAGTTCAAGACAGAAAAGGTCCTGACGTTGCACACGTGAGGATCGAGGGGCACGGGGCTGCCTTTAGACTTACTGGGGCCTCGTGGCTAGGCTGGAGCATGCCCCCTACGACACAACAATGCTGCCAAGAGAGCTTCTGCCTGGGCAGAGGGGAGGCCGAGTGTTCTCCTGTGGCTTTTCCAAACGCCTCTCCCCTCTTCCCCCTGAGTGACTCACACCAGGGGCACCTGAGCTCCCATCTCCCCTCCACACAGGACTGTGCCTGAGTCACCTCCCTCCAAAGACCCTCACGCACCCCAGGCGGTTGCGTGGCTTCCTCCGGAAAGAGGAAGGAGAAGGCAGGCAGACGGACGGAATCCACGGCCCAGGCATCCAAAGCGCATGCGCACACGCCACATCACTCGGCCCCTCCCACCACGTTTTGTGGTGGTGGCTTTTTCTCCCCGTCCGCAGAAGTCAGTAGGACAGGGGACTGTGTGCACTTTGGAGATCACGTGGCGATGTCTAGAGACGTTTTTATCTGTCATTGCTAGGTGGGGGAGGGGAGTTGCTACTGGCAACTAGAGGATGGAGACCAGGGGTGCTGCTCAGAGTCCTAAAACGCACAGGACAGCCCCCACTGCAAAGAGGTGGAAGAGAAAGTGAAGTCGCTCAGTCGGACTGTAGCCCACCAGGGGCCTCCGTCCATGGGATTTTCCAGGCAAGAATACTGGGGTGGGTTGCCATTCCCTTCTCCAGGGGATCTTGGGATCAAATCCAGGTCTCCTGCACTGCAAGCAGATGCTTTTACCGCCTGAGCCACCAGGGAAGTCGCAAAGAGGCATCCAGCCGCAAACGTCCGTGGTGGGAGCGGGGAACTGTGTGCCCAAGGTCACATGGGGACCAGAGCCGGGTCCCCCGTGCACAACCTGTGTTCTTCACGGCATTCACAGCAGCATCCTCAGCGGCATCCTCATCATGGGTCACGCGCAGTCACGGTCCCCTGCCCACAGCAGCAGGGAAACTTCTGGTGGGCCCCAGGAAGTACCTAAAGGAACCCCCAAGAGCCAACAGGCAGACCCCCACTAAGCTCCACTGCGCCAAAGACCAGAGCGCAAAGGTGTGGGCAGGGGCTGGGGGGACAGCAAGGAGGCAGGAGTGTGTCCACAAGTGACTCTGGGGGCCTGGGCTCCAGGAAGCAGCCCCACTCTCAGCCTGGACACCCCAGGGCTGCAGTGCCCATAGCAGCGGCCAGCGCCAGTCTCTGCCCCTCACTGCCCCGCCCCCGGCAGGTCTCACCCACCCCTAAGACTCACTGCACCCCAGATGCCTGCCGCCTCGCACACCTCCAACAAGTGGCCAATGGGGTCCAAACACACCACCACACATGGTTCACACTCACTAACATCTAGTCCCGGGCAGTCAGTCATCAAGCACCCAGTAAGTACATCCCCGGGGCTCAGGACACCGGGATAAGAGCCCTGACCCCAGCCCTCTAGTGTCTTTCGTGTGACGGGGCCCGCTGTCACCTCCCAACAGTGTCAGAGGACAGATTCAAGGGTGGCCCCAGAGCCCTGTGAGCGCACAGGCCAGCTAGGCGGGGGGACCAGCACAGGCAGGGTCTCAGGTGGGAGTGGCCTGCCAGGGGTGTCCAGGGAGGGGTGGAGGGGGACGGCGGCGGAGGGGGGAGTCTGGAAGGGCAGGGAGGATGCCCCAGGAGTGGAGGGCTGGGTGCCATGACAACGCGGTGCAGAAGGCAAACACCTGTGCCCCTCAGCCCCAGGCAAAGCCCAGTGATGCTGTCCTCTAGGAAGCCTCTGGCCTCCTGCCCCGCGTGTCTGGCAGGGCCGTAACAGACCAAGGCTATTTCGCAGGTGGGTATCTCTCACCGCCAGGTCCCCGGCAGACTCACACGGGACTGTCACTGGTGGTGGCCTTGGGGGCTGAGATAACACATTCAAGCTGTTGGAGCGAGGTGCTCCCCATTGGCAAGACGTGTCTCCAAACTGCCATCTTCCCTAAAACTGACAGCTGAGGTTTACGAAGCTGGACCTGTGTCCTGCATGTGTCCAGGGGCCCCAGGGCCCAGCCATGCAGGAAGAGAGCCCCTAAGCACTCACTTCAAAGGCCCCCCCCAGCTCTCGGGACCAGGCGTGAACCTCATCCCCAGCAGGTGCCCTGAGGAGGGCCCTGGGGAGCCCGAGACCAGTGGGCGCCCAGCCCTGCCCTGGGCATTCAGGTGTCCACTGGGGAGGTTACAGCACACACACAGACCAGGGTGCCTTGTGGGAGAAACAGTGGGCCTGGCTCTGACCCGAGAGGTGGGCGGTGCAGGGGGGTCAGTCACAGTGGAATTTGGTGGCGTGGGCTTCAGAAGGGCCACTGAGGCTGCAGGGTGGAGGAGGGTGACCTCCCAGGAAGTCACATTTTCCCAAGAAGCCTGGGGTGAGAAGACTTATGGCCCAAGCTGGGACCCCATGACTCCAGAACCCTCAGCCTGGCCTCCCCCACCACCACCATGGGAGCCTCCTTCTGCTGCAGGCCAGGTTTGCTACCTCCAGAAGTGTTCTCTAATGCAGCGTGGACATGGGGCAGCGCCCACAAGGGCCAGGCCGACAGGAACCTGCAGGGGCGGGGCAGTCTCCAGAGGGTGGGCAGGGAGCCGGGCTGGGAGGCTGTGATGACGACGCTCCCAGCATGGTTCCCTTCCTGTCCCGAAACAGTCTTGGAAATTTGGAGATGGTCCCAGGGCCCCTAAGCTGGTGCAGCGCAGGGAGGCGGGAGGCACCTGCCAGCCTCTGTCATCACAGCAGAGCCTGGGGCCGCGAGAGGACGCCTCTCACCGCACATACTGGTGTGTTCTCTGATGCCCGAGACACACAGCCACCAAGCTCTGCATCCCCATCTCATGGATGAGGAAGCAGGTCAAAGGGGTGTGCCCAGGTTCAGGCCTCCAGGACAGGCAGACGTGAGCTGCCCTGCCCGAGGCTGGGGGACCCTGTGATCGGCCGGCCCCTCAAGTCTCTCTGCACTCAGGCTCTAGAGGCAGGCGGCACCGTGACCCACACCTCCAGATGGAAGACCGAGGCCAGAGGTCAGGCCTGGCCCTGGGCCCCTCTGCTCTCCACATGCCAAGCCCAGCAGGCCCCTTGCCACACCGAGCGCACTTGCACACCCACCAGCCTGCCACAGCCCACAGCTCACCCACCTCTGGGTCTGGCCCCCTCCTTCACCACATTGCCACCACCCAGGGACCCTCCCAGGGCTAGGGACGCAGCAAAGGTGAGGGCAGGTCAGGACAAGCCCACTGCATGGGGCAGGCCCCACCTTTAAGCAGCTGTTCCCCAGCCAGGTCCCCTCCTCGCTCAGGACCAAGACCCCAGGAAGGAGCATGGCTGGGAAGGTGCTCGAGCCAATAGAGGGTCACCAGCTGGGGACACTGGTATCCCCAGGCCTGGGGGCAGACATCTTATGGTGTCCTGACAAACCGGGCCAGTGCACTCACGGAGCTCCTAAATTTTCTCATCTTCCCCCGCTGCAATTTCTTTCCATCAATCATCTCTATTTCTCTGTGTCCACAGCACATAATTGTTTTATGCTCTGAGATCAATGTCAGGGTCTGGGTTCACCCCAGTTCAAGACAGTGACTACAGGAGAGTTCACTTGGAGCAGACGACAAACGTTCGAGTGGACTGAAAGCTCAGAACTTATTGGTGCAGGGAGGGGGCTGCCAAGAAAAGCTGGCATACTGAGCGGGAGCATTAACAGAAGTATAGTGCTAAACCCGGGGAGGTGATTTCCTGCTCTCGCTGCGTGATCAGACCTGACTTGGAGAGCACATGTGTGTGCCAAAACTGCTCAGGGGAGAGGGGCCCAGCTTATGAAGGCATTATTGAAAGAAACTCAGGGGCCCTGGGACCAGCTCCAAAATCCCAAGACTGTTTCAGTACAGGAAGGGAACCAAGCTCTACTCAGCCCTTCCACCGGAGAACTGGTAAACCACAGGGTGGCTGCCTTCAGTTTGAAAGGGAGACCTTTCTACAAGCAGAGGTCCCAGAGTGAAGGCAGGCAAAAGGGAACTCTGAACATAATCCCTTAAGGAAGTGGATGCCAGACGCCCCCCAGCCCCTGCCAATGGGTGGCAAGGAGGAGGATGTCCACCAGGTGGAGGAGAAGACCCTCAACCAAGCTTTCACATCCCAGGCCCTACTGCCCATGGACTCCCTCAAGTGCCTACTGCCTCTGCTTCTGCAGCCCAGGGGCCTGGCTCCCTAATCTCAGCGTTCCACTCATTTCCTCCTGTGCTTTCCCTGGTCCTCTAACATAGCTAGTGTGACTCAGAGCACAGGTCAGCTGCCTGGGGCTGGCTGCCTGTCCATCCTGGCTCCCTGTGCCCATCACACTCTGGACCACACCACATACCTTCTGCTCTAGACCCACCACACTCTGGGTGCTGAGTTCTCTCTCCTCTTCTGGCTCTGGACCCCCAAGTTCCAGTTTCTAAATGGAGACCTTCTGGCCCCTCAGGTGACCACCATGGAGACTGGCCAGTCCTTTGAGAGAAGGCCAGCCCTCGACATGCAAACTGCTTTTCCCTGTGGAGGGAATAACCTCCACATTCATCAAGGCACACATACTTCATCATGTGTGAAGTGATGAGCTCCCCGTCACGAGAAGCATTCAAGAAAAGGCTGGCTGATGACGGAGGATTCAGGAGGCTGGCAATGTTCTGCCTCTTGAGCTCAGTCCTGGTTGCATGGCAGGGCTTGTTTACAGGGATCACTGAGCAATACATTTGTGATAGGTGTGTTTTTTCATACAAACGTCTTAAAATTTTTCAAATTAAAAGTAACCAAGATCTGCTACTCATCTAGTGGGAAGATGAGGCTGGGACAACCTGAAGATCCCCTGCCATCAAGGCATTAACACTAACTGAGCCTGCTGGGGTGCCATGCACCTCCCCCCTCACAGCAGCCCTCACCCCACTCTGCACATGGGAGGAACTAGGCAACATCCCACCAACAGAGGAAAGCATGAACCATGAACAGAGCTGAGTGAGTGCTTTGAGCAGTGAGGAGTGAGTGAACAAGTAAGTTAATGACAGCATGGAGGAAAGGATGGATGCACATGTGGGTGTGTGGGGTGTGACACACGGGTGCAGGGAGGATGTCGGGGATGGGCAGGGACAGGTGTGAACACAGGTGCATGGGGACAGGCAGGTGCAGGTGTGAACACAGGTGCATGGGGAATGGGCAGGGACAGGTGTGAACATAGGTGGGTGGGGACGAGTGGGGACAGGTGTGAACACAGGTGCATGGGAATGGGCAGGGATGGGTGTGAACACAGGTGCATGGGGACAGGCAGGTGCAGGTGTGAACACAGGTGCCTGGGGAGGGGCACTTGCAGGTGTGAACACAGGTGCATGGGGATGGGCAGGGACAGGTGTGAACACAGGTGTGTGGGGACGGGCAGGTGCAGGTGTGAACACAGGTGCCTGGGGATGGGTGGGGCAGGTGTGAACACAGCTGCAGCGAGGTCTTGGCGAGGGAGGGTATGGGGTGGGCAGCAGAGATGTGGATGCAGGCCTGCAGGGGAGGAGATGCACATGGAAGCCTGGTCACCTCCTGCCCCCACCTTCCCAGGCTTAAAGTGAAAGTCAAGGCTGATGAAGACAACAGGTGTCCACACACGGGGTCTCCTGCTATACCTGCCATCTCGAAGCCCTCAGTGTGGTGGTGTCTCTTTCACTTCAGGAGAGCCAGATCTCAGGTTGCCCTGAGTTAGGGAACCCAGCCCTCTGCCTCCCCCAGGACGTCTACAGACAGGCCGCATTTGCTGAAGGGCCAGGGCCACACTGCACAAGGCCAGGTCCAGGCAGGCCTGGGAGGCGGAGCTCAGCACGGACTGTCATGTGGCCACATCCAGCCCGCTGCCACACAGAAGGTCACGAGGAGACCCCAGCCCTCCCCTCCAGCCCGCCATGTGTGGGTGGCCAGGCCTCCACCTGAGTCTGGCTGAGCAGGATTGCTGGAGGCAAAAGGAGAACCAGAAAGACACAGATGGAACATTCCACAGGCCCGTCCCTGGCTCCTGGTGGAATCTGTACTTGGAGCTGGCAGTGAGGGGATCCCGACTAGGAGTTCTGGGCTCTCTGCCCCAGTGCACACTGCTTCCTCTGGGCCTCAGTTTGCTCATCTGTAAAGTGGGGCGATGCTCCCTCCAGCCTCAGGGGTGATGTGTGTGGAAGCTGTGTACTCAGGGGTCCTGCTCTCATCCAGTGTCCTGGAGGTGCCCACTCCGTGTGAGGCTCTGCATGGGCCCCGGGGTGCTGGGAAAGACACTTCCCCTGGGGGCAGAATAAATGGCATCAACAATGCTGGAGCTGGAGGAGGCACTGAGGGCAGCAGCAGTGAGGGGTGGAGGGGAAGCCAAGTGTCCTGGAGGACGAAGGCCAGTGGGGACTCTCACCAACCCAGGTTGCCTGCTGGAGGCGTGGGAAGGGTTAACTGAGTTCAGCTGTCCCTGCACTCCCCACTGGACGGTACCCAACTGTGTGGGCTTCCAGCCCCGCTCCTGCCTCAAGGCCAGACCTTATCATCTTAGACGGTCCCAGAGCCTCAGAGGCAACACAGGCCAGGCAGGGGCAGCGCAGCGAGGCTGTAAACTGTGGATAGAACACCGCACCAGGAGCACCAGAGGATGATGCGGGAAACACTTCCCACTTGGCGAGAACTCTCTCCAAGGTCCTGTGTGTGAGCGAGGAAAGGGGATGTCCCACAACATTCTCAGGGGACCTCGAGCAGGGACAGCATCCCACTCCCCACCAGAGACCTGCTCCCTGAGCCAGTCACCTTGGTTCCTGCAGCAGCCACCTCGCCTTTAGCTAGGGGGACCCCCCACCCCTGTGTCAGTCTCCCCTCCTCCAAACAGCAGCAAAAACATAAACTCACATCCTCCACTCCCTCCTTCCCCTGTGAGGACCAGTTTTTAAATCGTCCTCTTAGATCCTTCAAATGAGATCAGAATTCTAAGCACAGTTTCTTCCTTAATGATCCCGAAGGTGGTAACAGCTTAGAACACAGAGGTGAAGAGTCTGAAGGGAAGTGTTGAGATTCCCGCTGCTGTCGGGTGTATAGCTGAGTGTGGGACATAATTTTGGCCTCAAGCGCCTCTGTAGGAAAAGCACAAGTTTGTTGGGGTTCCTTCCCCACCTGGGCCTTAGCCCCAGAAGAGCAACTCAGCCCAGGCACACTACAGCCCTGCCAGGCCGAGTCCCACCGGCTCCTCCCAACGGCCCAGGAAGGGGGGTGGGAGGGCGCCCAACTCTCCTGCGAACCAGACAGGCATGGCAGGGTGTGCAGAAGGATTTTCATCTTGACGTGATAGAGAGTTCCAAAGGCCGAGGGCTTGCCAAATTTAGAACCAACAACATGATCTACTGGGCAGTAGCTACAAGTGGCACAGACCTCAGATGCAGCGAGCTGGGACAGACAGCACCCAGAACTAGATCAACGACGGAAGCGAGTCTGCCCTCTCAAAGCCAGTGTGACCTGTGCTCATCCCTCCTTGGGACAAAGCTGGCTGAGTCTGGGCCTCCTGGGACAGCAGGGGCTGTGGTTGGCGTGAGAGCCCAGCAAAGCCTCTTACGAAGACGGCAGCCACGGATCCAAGGCAAAGTGGTTATATATGGTTATATATGTGTTCTTAAAATCCATTTCACCGAAGGCGCTAATAAGTGCATCCATCCGAGAAGCAGGGTTCATTAGCGGTGCGGGTGGTGCCTGCCCCACTTCAGAGGCCGAAACTAGAAGTTGGAGCACACAGGCTCAAGAAACCGCTCAAGGTGAGATGAAAAAGAACCCTGCGAAGACGCACCTGACTTGTCAACATCACCATCCGTTAGGACATGGCTCCTCAGAAGGCCTGGCTTGGGGCTGGGTTTTGTTCTAGGCCTAGGAGAACCTTAATTTACATTTATATTAAAAAAAAGAAAACAGAATTAACTAGAAAGGTGTTTGTTTTCCTGCAAATGCAAGCTCTTCAGAGCTAAACAGCTTCTTAGGGGAGAATCTGAGGCTGATGTCAAAATTCCTGGATTCTCACCTACTAATGCAGACAGCACTGTACCAGGCGGCTGCAGGCATGAGGGAGCCCACTGGCCCTTCAGAGTCACCCCAGTAGATGTTCCCAAGTCACAGCCCTCCTACAAGTAGGGGTAACTGAGGCTGGGAGTCAGGAACCAGCCCACCCCACGTGCACCATAGTCTTTCAGGTCTGACCGGCCTGGTCAGTGGGCTCCAGCTTTAGCATCTTTCCATGGCAGGGAAGCGCTGTTAGGACAGTCTCGCCTTCCTAACCTTACACATGTACTCCAACCTTCCCTTCTGGAAAATCAGTTGGAAATTCAACAAAAGAACTGAGAAAATGTCACCCAGTCATCAGCGGCCCCTTCTCCTGTGCTGACTGGAATCCCGCCCGCACCTCTGGCTAAGATCCACTCGGCCACCCTGTCTTGACTCTTTCTCTTTGGAGCCCGAACTGTTAGAAGCACATGTCCAGAACCACCAATCAGAATCAATCAGTGCAACCAACAAGAACCTGATCAGGTAAATGGACCATCTCTGGGTCTAATTTGTAACTCCAACCACCATCTCGCCAATGCTGCAATTCAATTCTCAGGACCAGCCCAAGCGAGGTATCCTAGGCTCATGTCACTCCTGGAGGCCGGCATGCTTGCAGGTCTTATCTGTTTTGAGTCTACATCACTCAAGGCCCTTCCAGGAATGATGAGTTCTTCCTCTCCCCCGGGGGTGGTCAGTTGTGGGGGGGGGGGCACATTCCCACAAGCAGGCCCCTGCCCCTCAAGACTGCCATCCTGCACACGTGTGTCTAGGCCACAGCTCACGCTGAAAGTTTAAAGACAGAAACACTGGCCAGCTAGCCCTTTCGGGAGCTGGAAACACAGGGTGGGAAAGGAAGGACTTTTCTGTGTTTTGGCCACAGGGCCAAGGGCGTGTGGCAAGAGGGAGCAAAGCTGGTTCTGCTGAAAACAGAAGGACGATTTCCTTCTGAAAACATAGAAACCTACACCAATGAATTAAACATTTCAAACAAGATGACTCTTTACAAAGTCTTTTCAACCAAGAAGGAAAGACAAGCCGTCCTGTGCTGGCGCTTCCTGTTGCATATGGCACTGAGAAATACTGTTTTTGCAGCATGCAGAGCTTTCCAGAGAAAGGAAAATATCAAGGGAAGGAAAAATCAGAGAAAGAGGTCCAGAGAAGTCAGGCAGGAGGGATGATGAGAGGCTGGGGGAGGGAGGAGGCCTTTGCTCAGGGCGCAGGGGCACAAATAAGCGGAGGGGGGCAAAAGAGTGATGCCTGTGAGCCAATGCAGTGCCCCTGACAGGTCCAAGGGGGTGGCCGTGGAGGGGCTGGAAGCTGCACTGGGACAAGTTGCAAACCAGAGACGGCACCTACCTCCTGCCTCCATGGGGAGGGGTCCCCACCTCCACTGGGCTACAGGGACCTGCTCCTTCCCCCACCTCTCAAAGTGTGATAGACACAGTTCTCCAAACCCCTAGGCCTCGGTGGGAGTCCTGCCCTAGGAACCCCCCAGAGACTGCTTGGTGGGCAGTGCCTTTGGGCTCAGGACCCACAGGATGTACCAACTGGACTCTCTCCCTGAACCGGGCCAGAACTTCCCCAGCTCCTCAGCAGTAAGCACACTTGCCTCACCCACCCTCACAGCCCCGGGGTGGACTGGTCCTGTCCCCACCCCACCCC
>SJYW01056756.1:238789-273751 GCA_006410735.1 Raphicerus campestris
ATCACCAAACAGCAAAATCTTCTGCCCCTGGCACACCCGGGCTCCAGCCCTGGAAGAAGAGGAGCCAGGAGGGAGGAAAGCTGAGATGTGGGCTCGGAGAAGGCTGGCGAGGGTCAGCGCCTCCCACGCTCCAAGAGCAGTGCCCGGGCCATCTGAGTCGGTCTCCGCGCCGCGGGTGCCAAGCCAGCCCTCTCCAACTCCGGGAGAGGTAGTAAGTGTAAGGCTTGGAGCCCCGCGCAGCCCAGCCCGCGCCGGGGCGGTGGGTGGGTGGGTGTCTGCTACGGGATTATTCTTAGCGCTCCACTCTCTTCGCAAAAGTGGCGCCTCCGCCCTCTAGGCTCGGCACGCTCGCTCCGGGCTCGCACGCCCGGTCCAGACACCAGCGCGGAGGAAAGCCCCGGGTGGGGTCCGCGAGGGGTGAGGCCGGCAAGGAGGCGCAGGAGAGGCAGGGGGCTCCCGGAGAGGAGGGGGCGCTGCGGGAAGGGCCCCCTCGCGCCGGCGACAGGCGGCGTTTAACCCTCGGGGCCCCGCACCCAGCCCTGCGTGGCGCGCTCAGCCGCCTCCTCGGACTCCTCCCGGGACGCGGGGAGCCGGGCGGCGGCGCGCCCAGCTCTTACCTATGGTGGTGATGACCGTGATGGCAAAGTAGAAGGAACCGGCGAATTTCCACTGGACGCCGGCGCGGTGTGGCTCCGACTGCAGGATCACCAGCTCCAGCTGCCGGTAGTCCTCGCTGCTGATGTTGTACTTGCCCTTGATCCGAATCTCCTCGGCTTTGAGTTTCTCCTCCTCGCGCATCTCGTGGTCCGACTCGAGGGCGTCGAAGACGGCGGCGCCCACCAGCAGGTAGGTGAAGGTGCAGACGATGAGGGACAGAGTCCGCACGTTCTGCCTCTTCATGGCCGCCAGCAAGGAGCCGGCGCGGGGGGCATGTCCCGCAGGCTCGCAGCCGCGCGCGTCCCACTGCAGCGCCCGGCGGCCGCCGCCGCCGCCTCCTCCGCCGCCGCCGCCGCCTCCAAGTTGTAAGCGGCGGCGGCAGCAGCAGCAGCAGCAGCAGCAGCGGGGAGGCGGGGGGCGGGGAGGCTGGGGGGGCCCCCCTCCGCCGGGGCCGCCACAGCCGCTGCCACCGCGAGGCGGTTGGCGGGGCAGGGGAGGCGCGGGCCCGGGCTCCGGCGAGAAGGCAGACAGGCACAGGAGGCTGCTGGAGCGCCGGGGCCAGGAGTCCGGGAGCCCCGACACCCTGCGCCAGACCCGGCCAAAACAGCCCGCCCCACTGCGCAGGGCCATGCACGGCGGCCCCGCCGGGCACCGCGAGGGCCTCGCTGCCCTCTGCACCCCGCCCCCCGCTCCCGCCGGAAAAGCAGGGGCGGGAGCGGGAGCCGGAGCGCGGCCGCCGGGGCCCGCGACCCTCCGGGTCCGGCTCCGGGGAGGCGGCGCCCAGCTAGGAGCCCGCAGGTTTGCGCGCGCCCCGCGGGACCTCCTTCCCCCTTTAGCCTTCCGCGCCCCCCTTCGAAGGGGGGTGAAAAAGTTTGCGAAGTGGCTGCGTCTCCGGAGTCCCCAGCGATCCGGGAAGGGTCCGAGCAGGTGTAGCGGGCGGGGCGGCCGGCTGCCCGGAGGTCCGAGCGCCCTGCGTCCCCCGGAGCGCCCCGGGATGCGGCGGGGTCCCCACCAGGCGTCGGCCGCTCCGCGAAGTTTGCTGGGCTCAGCCCCCGAGGCGCGGGAGCGGGGCGCGGCCCCCGGGCGGCAGGGCCCGCGGCGGAGCTGCCTCGGGGGCGGCAGGGGGACAGCGCGGCGGCGGTCGGCNCGGCCGCTCCGCGAAGTTTGCTGGGCTCAGCCCCCGAGGCGCGGGAGCGGGGCGCGGCCCCCGGGCGGCAGGGCCCGCGGCGGAGCTGCCTCGGGGGCGGCAGGGGGACAGCGCGGCGGCGGTCGGCCAGTCCGCTCCTCCGGGGGCGGCGGGCGCGGCGGCGGCGGCGGCGGGAGGGGTCCCGCGGGCCTCGCGGAGATGCGGGGTGGGCGCGGGCGCATGAGCCGCGCCGGGGTCGGGGCCCTCCGGCGTCCGGGGAGGCGGCCGCAGCTTTGGTCTGCCTGGAGCGCTGCGTGCGTGCGCGCCGGAGGGAGCCCGAGTGTGTGTGCGTGTGTCTGTGCGTATGTGTGCCCGTGTGAGTGAGTGTGTGTATGCGCTGTCTCTTATACNGCCCTGGAGGCACAGAGGTGAGGTCAGGAAGCTTACACATCGCAGACCAAGGCACCGTGTGCGTGCTCGCCTCCGCGATCCTGCATCTACAGCTCAGTGGAGCCAGCCCCGCACCCTCTGCTGTGCAGCCATGCTTGGCCATGCCGACTTGTGGTCTGGCCTGCACGGCAGGCATCTCAGCCGTTGTGGAGAGCATCAGGAGAAGGGTCAGGCCAGACTCTGGGGCCAGACCTTGCTTCATCTCCTGTCTACCTGCCTTTTCTGAGCAGGCATCTTTGGCAGCAGGATTTGACTGAGTATTCGGTTTCCACCGCCATCCTTCCTTCCCTCCCTCTTTCACTTAAGTGGAGTCATGGTATGATGGCTCTCCCAGCTCTCTCCCCGTTTCCTCTCAAAGTGGCATTGTGCTGTGCATGCTCAGTCATGTCGACTCTGCATCCCTATGGACTGTAGCCCGCAGGGCTCCTCTGCCCATGGGATTCTCCAGGCAAGAAGACTGCAGCGGGTTGCCATTTCCTCCTCCAGAGGATCTTCCTGACCCAGGGATCAAACCCTCATCTCCTGTGTCTCCTGCATTGGGGGGTGGATTCTTTACCACTGAGCCACTTGGGAAACCCCTCACTTAAGTGTCCTCCCTAGTAAGTTTCTTGTGTTTAGTTACATTGCAACATCTGCTTCTTGGGGGACCCAGACAAACATGGGGGTGTTCTGCTATCAGATCTGAGCCCCCAAATTGCTGATAAAGAAAAATCATACCACCTGGGTGGGAGAGGTGTGGGGAGGGGCCAGAGCCCGACAGGAGGGAGAGAATTATACCTGGAGAGTGAGAGCATCCCACATCCAAATGGCTTCTGATCCAGCAAGTTATGGACTGAATGCTCGTGACCCTCCCGCCAGATTCATTTGCTGAAACCTTAACCCCCAGCGTGATGGCACTTGGTTGTGGGGCATTCGGGGGGTAACAGGTTTAGATGAGGTCCCAGGAGTGGGGCCCCAAATGGGATTAGAGTTCTTATAGAAAGAGGAGGAGACCAGAAACCACCTCCCCCACAGCCGCCTCAGCCACGTGAGGACAGGATGAGAACGGGCCATCTGCAAACAGGAAGAGGGCCCCTGCCAGGCGCTGAGCCTGCCAGCACCCGAGCCTGGGCTCCCAGCCTCCAGAACTGTGAGGGCTAAGTCTCTGCTGCCACCCCCACCACCGTCTGCAGTATTTCCTTACAGCAGCCTGAGCTGACTAAGACACATCAGTACCAGAACAATTTTTAAATTAAAAACAAAATCAGTCATTCAGATCTCAAAGGCTTTTGCTGCTCATGTTGAGTTAACAGGAGCTCTACGCACTGGTCCCCTGAGACCCAGGCTGGCAGATACTACCCTGACCTAGGCTCCCATGATCCCCGACAGGGAGAGAGAACCTGGCAGATCTCACCACGGTTCCTCCTCCATCACATCTGGAGGCCATGCCAAGGGACTTCTGTCCACTTTCATGCTCAGCATAGACCTTCGCCTGAGCATCCTGTTCCCAGGTAAGTTCCTGCTCACCTGTGAAAGCAAAGGAAGATTCTGCAATAACACTTTCCAAATTCTTGTCTATTCCCTGACCCTTCTGAAAAAAAAAAANCAGCATAGACCTTCGCCTGAGCATCCTGTTCCCAGGTAAGTTCCTGCTCACCTGTGAAAGCAAAGGAAGATTCTGCAATAACACTTTCCAAATTCTTGTCTATTCCCTGACCCTTCTGAAAAAAAAAAAAAAAAGACTCAAGAGAAGACTCTAACCTGGAAATAAAAGAGGCAGGACAGAGCCCAGAGAATGAAGAAAAATGAAAAGGGAAAGACATAGTGGTGAGCAGCGGACCTTGATATGTGGGTAAATTAAACAAAAATGAATAAGGATAGACCTGTCTCAGACTGTGCCATCTAAGTGCTAAGTAAGGGTTCCTGAAATTGAAGGTCTGTACTGGGAGGAAAAATTCTAATGATAGTCTATTTATAAAAGTCATAGCTCAGCAGTAGCTATGAGTTATGGCCGGGGCGGGGGGTGAGGTGCAAATGATAAACTTTGCAAGGATCTCATCTTGGAGGGGAAGGGGAAAGGAAGAAAATAAAAGATATCTGGAAGGGTCATCTTCTTAGACTGAGGGGGAATAATTAGCAGAAAAATAGAACATCTTATTGTGTGGAATAGTCGGTATCTTATTTTCAAAGTAGAGAGATGTGGGAAACAGGGAACCATCAACGCAATGGAAGGAGTCTTAGGGTCTATCCACTTGAGCGAGCATAACAAAATACCAGTCTTGCCACAGGCTTACATGACACATACTTGTTTTTGGAGGCTGGAAGTCTGGGATCAAGGGGCCTGCAAGACAGGTTTTGTTCTGAAGTCTTGCCCCTCAGTTTGCGATGGCTGCAGTCTTGCTGGGCACTCACAGACCTCTTCTTTGTGCAGGTGCTGGAAGGAGGGGCAGGAGAGAGAGTTCTGGTGTCTCTTCCTAGAAGGACACTAATCCTCCTGGATCTGGGACCCATCCTTATGACATCATTTAACCTTAATTACCCCCAAGAAGCTCCATCTCCAAAACAGCTACTCTGAGAGTGAGTGCTTCAACATATGAATTTGAGGAAGACACGTGAGACAAGGGCCTAAATGGGGACTTCCAGATTTAGAAAGGGGAAGATGGAAGGAACAGTGACTTGATCAAGCCATCAAAAGTGAGGAAGAAACACTGATACAAAATAATCAACAATAGCATCTCACAGGAACTACATTATATATGTAAGCATTCGTATCTTAAATGGAAAGAATTGAGTTCTCCCATGGAAGGATAGACCCTGTCACACTGGGTTCGACACGCAACAGGAAGGAAGGCCAATTGTCAGCTGTTTATTAGAAAAGCACTTGAAACAAAATAATATTTTACATATTTAAAATTAATTGCTGAGAGGGACCTCCCTGGTGGTCCAGTGGTTTAGAATCTGGCTTGCAATGTGCAGGTTGGATCCCTGGTCGTGAACTAGGATCCCACATCCCACACAGCAATTGAGTATACATGCCACAGTGAGAGATCCCACAGGATGCAAGGGAGACTCGATACAGCCAAATAAATATTAAAAGATAAAAGACACTTCTGGGAAAACATCTGCAAGGATAAAGCAGATGAAAACAAAGTATAAAGTAGGACTGGCAGGTATTAATTTCAACATAGTTTAAAATAATTATATATGATACATTAGAATGTTATACAATGAAGTGCTATGCGGCATAAGCCTGTACTTAAAAACAACAATTACAAACAACTAAATATCTAAGTGAAACCTACTAGTAAAGGAAAGAGAACCGGATACAGATAAAATTATAGTGAGAAAAAAACTAACTGCACGTTTTTGTGAGAAATGGACAAGAGTGTTAGAAATTAAGAAGCAATTGGAAGTTACGAGGCAAGCAAATATATTGCATGGCCATTGACTTGATCCTGTTTTGAACAAATCAAATTTTTAAAAGTCATTTTAGGGACAATTAGGATGGAGTTTTTACTATGGATGGAGTTTTATATTATAGAACATCATCGTTATTTTCTCAGGTACAGTAATAGTTTCATGGTTAAGTAGGGAAGAGGCAAACTAGTGTCTAGGGGTGAAATGAAGCCTATAATTTAATTCTAAATACCTCAGTAAAAAACAAACATAGCAAAATGTACAGTTATTGAATCTTGGTGATGGATGCTTTTATGTGTTATCTCTCTGCTTTTATGTATATTTAAAATTAAAAAAACAAAGTAATAACAGAATTGAATAATGCAAACAATAACTGTGAATGGATATATAATACACAGTTTTATACATATATATATATGTATTTTTTTTTAATCAAATAGTGAATCCCTGTTTATGTGCCCAAAGGTCACTAAGGAAAAGCAGGATATAATAGGCTGACAAGAAAATATTGTTAGATTAAAGAATGTAAGAGTGAAGTTTTCACAGGCCTCGTGCTCCAGCCATATTCATGAGAGTGAAAGTGTTAGTTGCTTAATCTGACTCTGTGACCCCATGGACTGTATAGCCTACCAGACTCCTCTGTCCATGGGATTCTCTAAGCAAGAACACTGGAGTGGGTTACCAGAGTGTCCAGGCAACAATACAGGAGTGGGTTGCCATTCCCTTCTCCAGGAGGTCTTCCTGACCCAGGGACTGAACCCGGGTCTCCCACGTTGCAGGTGGATTCTTCACCATCTGAGCCACCCCGGAAGCCTGTGCATTGGAAGGTGAAATCTTAACCACTGGACCACCAGGGAAGTCCCTAGTATATGTTTTAACATTTTTTTTCCTTGTTTCTTTTCCCAGATAGTATGTCGTTTCTCTTTTGATTTTCCTCTTCAATCTGAGAGTTATGCATGAATGTTTAAAATTTGCAAATAAAGTGTGTTTGGCTCCCTTATTAGTGGTGAAGTTTTCACATTCCAATGGAGGCAGTGTGGGTTCGATTGCTGGTTGGGCAGCTAAGATCCCACATGCCTTGCAGCCAAAACAAACAAAAAACAGAAGCAATACTGGAACAAACTCAATAAAGACTTTTAAAACAGTCCACATCAAATATGTATGTATGTATATATATATATACACATACATGCTAAAGTTAACACAGCTTAGAAACACACAGCCTGAAATACTTCCATTAGAGGGGGCAAAGACTAAACATAGCATCATTTTTAGTACTTGTTTCAAGCAGTTAGGAAAAGAAACAACAAAAGAAAGAAGAAAAAGGGAATTCATAAGGTTAAGACCTGAAATTGATGAAACAGAAAAAATTTTTAAATAGTGGGAAGAATATATAAATGTAAAAGCTTGTTCTTTGAAATGGCTAATAAAATAGAAAAAAACCCTCGTGAGTCCAATTATGGAGAATGGAGAGAGAGAGTAAAATTAGACAAGATTAGGAATGAGAAGGCAGACATACCAATATAACTACAGATACAGGGGAGATAAAAATAATTATGAGAGAATATTATATGCAACTCTGTGATAACAAATTGAAAACCTCAGGGAAATGGATGATTTCCTAGTAAAAGTAAATTACCAAAATCAGTCCAAGAAAAAATGGAAAATTTTAATAGACCAATTACCATAGAAGAGATTAGAAGGTGATTGGAGATCTGTCAGTGAAAAGACTGCAGAATCAGACAGGCTTATCACTGAATTTTATCTAATTTCTAAAGAACTAATCATTTTAATACTGTTTAAACTATTTGGGGCCATGGAAAAGGATAGAAGAGAAATTCCCCTTATTCATTCTGTGCATCTAGAATATCTTTAACACAAAATAAGGTGAAGAGTCAACTCATTAGAAAAGGCCCTGATGCTGGGAAAGATTGAAAGCAGGGGGAGAAGCGGATGACAGAGGATGACATGGTTGGATGGCGTCACCGACTTGATGGGCATGAGTTTGGGTAAGCTCTGGGAGATGGGGAAGGACAGGGAAGCCTGGTGTGCTGCAGTCTGTGGGGTCACAGAGAGTTGGACACGACTTAGACCAACAACAACAAAAGAGGGATTGTAGACCAATGACACTTATGAATATAGATGAAAATTTCTAAATAAAATCCCAGCAAACGGAATCCAGTGGCTAATTAAAAGAACAATATATCACCCTTCAGGTTCGTTGTGGGGAAGGAGTGTGTGGTCGAGGACCCTTAGCCCTGGGACATTTTGTGAGCATATCATCACCCCCTTCTGGAGTATCTCTTGGCATAGCAAAGTAAAGACACAGTAGGCAGTGATCAGGGGGCTGAAATGAACCAGCATGGCCAGAACTAGGACATCCAAAGGAACCTTAATATGTTAGCAAATGCCAAGATTTTATACGGAAATTTTGTGGGGTTTATTTCTAAAACAGACTCTAATTGTTTCAGCTTCTTTTAAATGTTCCAAAGGACTTTTTTTTTCTGTTTGAAATACGCTGAGGGAAAGGGAATTTTCTTGGTTTTAATTGTGTACCAGAGCACAAGATTTAATATTATTGAATTCTCGCAGCAACTCTGTGGGGAGTGAATATGACTGACACTGAGGCTTGGCGAGGGGCAGAGACTTCCGAGAGCACTCAGAGGGTGGGGGCAGAGTCCAGATCTCAACCCTGCTGACACTCATTGCAAAGCCCAAGCTTTCCATGTGGAAGACTTACTCGTGGAAGTCCCCTAGTGACTTCCTGGTTCAGGGACAAGCGCCAGTCCATTTAGCCAAAGCCAGGAGCAGTGGAACATAGAGTGGATCAGGTATCAGGAGACATGGGTTCTGTTTCATCCTCTGCCTGCTGGTGGCTTAGGCCAAGACTGTGAAAGCCTCTGCCCTTAGGCAATTCTCGGAATCCCTTTGCAGCTGGTCTCTGAAGGGCCAATAGTGGGTTGCTGTCCGTGGTGCTGAAGGTGCTCCTGCCCTAGGGCTCCCGCTTCACCTATTTTCAGAGGAGCTGGCCTGGGCAGCTGCCAGGAACACACTGTGATTAATCAGCAGGTTTGAAATGGCAAACCGAATTCTAAAGGTGGAAGAGGGAAAGAATTTCTTTATTGGTTTGCTGAATCTGTGCCAAAGGAGCTTTCTTTCTTTCTTTCTTTTTAACCAAAAGCCGTGTCTTTGACAGTTCTCATCACCTGGGCCTGAATTGAACATCTCAATTTTTAGAGAGAAGCACAGAACTAAGTTTTCACTTCCCAGGTGAATAAATGGAACATCATTTGATTCCCAGAGTCCAATTTTCCCTCTCAAATCCCATCATTTTTCTCTGCTCCACAGGAAATCTATGCTAAATTTTGTATAAGTAACTCATTTGCTTATCCTTATTGCTTTTAAAAAAAAACACAACTTTTTGCTTTGGGGACTTCATGTAATTGGAATCATATTGCCTGTGCTTTCCTGCTGGCCGCTTTCTTCCATCAATGTTATGCTTTGGAAATGGATCCACATTGTTGCATATTCATCATTGTACAGTATTCTGCCATACAGATATGCTAAAATGGGTCTGCACATTCCATCCTTTCTATGGAATGGAAATAATGTGATCTGATGTCCTTTTTTTTTCTCCCTTGCTATGAACAACTATGCTATAAACCAGCTCACATTACACAGGCCATGTGTGTATTCACTGTGGTATGTACATGGTAGTGAAATCACTGGGTCATAGCATATGACCAGTTCAACCTCTCTAGGAGTGGAAGACACTTCTGCTGCTCATACTCTTCTCAACATAAGGGGCAGGCCACACATCTGCAGTCGGCTGACTTGTTCCTTTCTATGGATTGTGAGCACGAGTGACCTACATTTTTTCTAGGCTAAATAATCGTTTAGGAGTGGCAGACTCTCCTCAAGTTTCTCCCAGTTTGTGACTTGTCTTTCCAACTTCTTTAGGTATCTTTTGATGAAAAGAAATCCTTAGTTTTAATACAGTGAAATTTATCATTTTTAATGGCTTGTACTTCTTGTGTCTTATTTAGGACATCTATCCCTACCCTGGGATCATAAGATATCTTTAATATCTTGTAAATGTTTTATACTTTGTCTTTTACATTTAGGTCTTAACCTACAGTAGTTTTTTTGTGTGTGGTGTTAGAGCCCAATATCCCTTTCCCTGTGGCTACTTGCTTACTTTCTGAGAGCATTTAGGGAAAAGTCCATCCTCTTCCCACTGATATGTGACAGCAATATTTCACATGTCACACGTCCCTATATGCATGCCTCTGTTTCTGGACTTTCCGTTGGTCCATTTTTCTATTCCACGTTGTGTACTTGTTTAACATTATGATACATTTTGACTTATTCTTCAAGAGTATGTTGGCTATTATTGGGTCTTTGCATTTTATATATGAATTTTAGAATCAGTTTGCCAAGCTTCACTAAAAACTGTTAAGATTTTTATTGGTGTTGTGTTGAACCAATAGATCAATTTAGTGAGAATTCACATCTTTATGAGAGAGTCTCCCAACTATTTATTTAGATCTCCTTTAATGTCTTCCCATAAATTTTTTATAACTTTCTCCATAATTGTCTTGCACATTAGAGAACAGATTTATTCCTGGATTCTATGTTATTTTCCTTTTGTTTCTGTAACAAGTTACTGCAAACTTGGTGGCTTAAACAGCACGAGTTGCTCATCTTCGAGTTCTTGAAGTCAGAGTCCAGAATGAGTCTCTCTGGGCAAAAGTCAAGATGTGCCCAGGGCTTCGTCCTTGTGAGAGAAAGCGCTAGTGGAGAATCTGTTTCCTCATCTTTTCCAGCTTCTTGAGGTTGAGGTTCATGGCCCCTTCCTCCATCTTCAAAGCTGGCAGCATCAGGCTAAATTCTTCTCACCCCGCCATCTCTCTAGTCTTCTTTTGTTTCCCTCTTTCCCTTTTAAGGAACCTTGTGAATACACTGGACCCACATGGATAATCCAGAATAATCTCCCTAAAGTCAAGTTATCAGCAACTTTATCTGTACCCATAATTACTCTTTGCCATGAACCCATCATTCTCATAGGTTCTAGGAATCAGGACATGGACATATTTGGAATGTCGCTGTTCTGCCTACAATGAATTCTTTATACTTTTTGTAGTTCTATAAAAGGTAATGTTTACAACTATTTTCTAGATGGTTTTGGTTGTGGTACAAAATGCTGTGGATTTTCTGTACTGATTTTGTATCCAACAACATTGGTAAAGAAAGTGAAAGTGAAGTCCCTCAGTTGTGTCCAACTCTTTGTGATCCATGGACTATACCCACCAGGTTCCTCTGTCCATGGGATTTTCCAGGTAAGAATACTGGAGTGGGTTGCCATTTTCTTCTCCAGGGGATCTTCCCAACCCAGGGATCAAACCCGGTCTCCTGCATTGCAGGCAGACGCTTTACCCTCTGAACCACAAGGGAAGCCCCAACATTGCTAAGCATTTATTCATTCTAATAAACCTGAAGATTCTCTAGGATTTAAGTATCAGTTCAGTTCAGTCACTCAGTCGTGTCTGACTCTGNGTAAATTAAACAAAAATGAATAAGGATAGACCTGTCTCAGACTGTGCCATCTAAGTGCTAAGTAAGGGTTCCTGAAATTGAAGGTCTGTACTGGGAGGAAAAATTCTAATGATAGTCTATTTATAAAAGTCATAGCTCAGCAGTAGCTATGAGTTATGGCCGGGGCGGGGGGTGAGGTGCAAATGATAAACTTTGCAAGGATCTCATCTTGGAGGGGAAGGGGAAAGGAAGAAAATAAAAGATATCTGGAAGGGTCATCTTCTTAGACTGAGGGGGAATAATTAGCAGAAAAATAGAACATCTTATTGTGTGGAATAGTCGGTATCTTATTTTCAAAGTAGAGAGATGTGGGAAACAGGGAACCATCAACGCAATGGAAGGAGTCTTAGGGTCTATCCACTTGAGCGAGCATAACAAAATACCAGTCTTGCCACAGGCTTACATGACACATACTTGTTTTTGGAGGCTGGAAGTCTGGGATCAAGGGGCCTGCAAGACAGGTTTTGTTCTGAAGTCTTGCCCCTCAGTTTGCGATGGCTGCAGTCTTGCTGGGCACTCACAGACCTCTTCTTTGTGCAGGTGCTGGAAGGAGGGGCAGGAGAGAGAGTTCTGGTGTCTCTTCCTAGAAGGACACTAATCCTCCTGGATCTGGGACCCATCCTTATGACATCATTTAACCTTAATTACCCCCAAGAAGCTCCATCTCCAAAACAGCTACTCTGAGAGTGAGTGCTTCAACATATGAATTTGAGGAAGACACGTGAGACAAGGGCCTAAATGGGGACTTCCAGATTAAGAAAGGGGAAGATGGAAGGAACAGTGACTTGATCAAGCCATCAAAAGTGAGGAAGAAACACTGATACAAAATAATCAACAATAGCATCTCACAGGAACTACATTATATATGTAAGCGTTCGTATCTTAAATGGAAAGAATTGAGTTCTCCCATGGAAGGATAGACCCTGTCACACTGGGTTCGACACGCAACAGGAAGGAAGGCCAATTGTCAGCTGTTTATTAGAAAAGCACTTGAAACAAAATAATATTTTACATATTTAAAATTAATTGCTGAGAGGGACCTCCCTGGTGGTCCAGTGGTTTAGAATCTGGCTTGCAATGTGCAGGTTGGATCCCTGGTCGTGAACTAGGATCCCACATCCCACACAGCAATTGAGTATACATGCCACAGTGAGAGATCCCACAGGATGCAAGGGAGACTCGATACAGCCAAATAAATATTAAAAGATAAAAGACACTTCTGGGAAAACATCTGCAAGGATAAAGCAGATGAAAACAAAGTATAAAGTAGGACTGGCAGGTATTAATTTCAACATAGTTTAAAATAATTATATATGATACATTAGAATGTTATACAATGAAGTGCTATGCGGCATAAGCCTGTACTTAAAAACAACAATTACAAACAACTAAATATCTAAGTGAAACCTACTAGTAAAGGAAAGAGAACCGGATACAGATAAAATTATAGTGAGAAAAAAACTAACTGCACGTTTTTGTGAGAAATGGACAAGAGTGTTAGAAATTAAGAAGCAATTGGAAGTTACGAGGCAAGCAAATATATTGCATGGCCATTGACTTGATCCTGTTTTGAACAAATCAAATTTTTAAAAGTCATTTTAGGGACAATTAGGATGGAGTTTTTACTATGGATGGAGTTTTATATTATAGAACATCATCGTTATTTTCTCAGGTACAGTAATAGTTTCATGGTTAAGTAGGGAAGAGGCAAACTAGTGTCTAGGGGTGAAATGAAGCCTATAATTTAATTCTAAATACCTCAGTAAAAAACAAACATAGCAAAATGTACAGTTATTGAATCTTGGTGATGGATGCTTTTATGTGTTATCTCTCTGCTTTTATGTATATTTAAAATTAAAAAAACAAAGTAATAACAGAATTGAATAATGCAAACAATAACTGTGAATGGATATATAATACACAGTTTTATACATATATATATATGTATTTTTTTTTAATCAAATAGTGAATCCCTGTTTATGTGCCCAAAGGTCACTAAGGAAAAGCAGGATATAATAGGCTGACAAGAAAATATTGTTAGATTAAAGAATGTAAGAGTGAAGTTTTCACAGGCCTCGTGCTCCAGCCATATTCATGAGAGTGAAAGTGTTAGTTGCTTAATCTGACTCTGTGACCCCATGGACTGTATAGCCTACCAGACTCCTCTGTCCATGGGATTCTCTAAGCAAGAACACTGGAGTGGGTTACCAGAGTGTCCAGGCAACAATACAGGAGTGGGTTGCCATTCCCTTCTCCAGGAGGTCTTCCTGACCCAGGGACTGAACCCGGGTCTCCCACGTTGCAGGTGGATTCTTCACCGTCTGAGCCACCCCGGAAGCCTGTGCATTGGAAGGTGAAATCTTAACCACTGGACCACCAGGGAAGTCCCTAGTATATGTTTTAACATTTTTTTTCCTTGTTTCTTTTCCCAGATAGTATGTCGTTTCTCTTTTGATTTTCCTCTTCAATCTGAGAGTTATGCATGAATGTTTAAAATTTGCAAATAAAGTGTGTTTGGCTCCCTTATTAGTGGTGAAGTTTTCACGTTCCAATGGAGGCAGTGTGGGTTCGATTGCTGGTTGGGCAGCTAAGATCCCACATGCCTTGCAGCCAAAACAAACAAAAAACAGAAGCAATACTGGAACAAACTCAATAAAGACTTTTAAAACAGTCCACATCAAATATGTATGTATGTATATATATATATACACATACATGCTAAAGTTAACACAGCTTAGAAACACACAGCCTGAAATACTTCCATTAGAGGGGGCAAAGACTAAACATAGCATCATTTTTAGTACTTGTTTCAAGCAGTTAGGAAAAGAAACAACAAAAGAAAGAAGAAAAAGGGAATTCATAAGGTTAAGACCTGAAATTGATGAAACAGAAAAAATTTTTAAATAGTGGGAAGAATATATAAATGTAAAAGCTTGTTCTTTGAAATGGCTAATAAAATAGAAAAAAACCCTCGTGAGTCCAATTATGGAGAATGGAGAGAGAGAGTAAAATTAGACAAGATTAGGAATGAGAAGGCAGACATACCAATATAACTACAGATACAGGGGAGATAAAAATAATTATGAGAGAATATTATATGCAACTCTGTGATAACAAATTGAAAACCTCAGGGAAATGGATGATTTCCTAGTAAAAGTAAATTACCAAAATCAGTCCAAGAAAAAATGGAAAATTTTAATAGACCAATTACCATAGAAGAGATTAGAAGGTGATTGGAGATCTGTCAGTGAAAAGACTGCAGAATCAGACAGGCTTATCACTGAATTTTATCTAATTTCTAAAGAACTAATCATTTTAATACTGTTTAAACTATTTGGGGCCATGGAAAAGGATAGAAGAGAAATTCCCCTTATTCATTCTGTGCATCTAGAATATCTTTAACACAAAATAAGGTGAAGAGTCAACTCATTAGAAAAGGCCCTGATGCTGGGAAAGATTGAAGGCAGGGGGAGAAGCGGATGACAGAGGATGACATGGTTGGATGGCGTCACCGACTTGATGGGCATGAGTTTGGGTAAGCTCTGGGAGATGGGGAAGGACAGGGAAGCCTGGTGTGCTGCAGTCTGTGGGGTCACAGAGAGTTGGACACGACTTAGACCAACAACAACAAAAGAGGGATTGTAGACCAATGACACTTATGAATATAGATGAAAATTTCTAAATAAAATCCCAGCAAATGGAATCCAGTGGCTAATTAAAAGAACAATATATCACCCTTCAGGTTCGTTGTGGGGAAGGAGTGTGTGGTCGAGGACCCTTAGCCCTGGGACATTTTGTGAGCATATCATCACCCCCTTCTGGAGTATCTCTTGGCATAGCAAAGTAAAGACACAGTAGGCAGTGATCAGGGGGCTGAAATGAACCAGCATGGCCAGAACTAGGACATCCAAAGGAACCTTAATATGTTAGCAAATGCCAAGATTTTATACGGAAATTTTGTGGGGTTTATTTCTAAAACAGACTCTAATTGTTTCAGCTTCTTTTAAATGTTCCAAAGGACTTTTTTTTTTCTGTTTGAAATACGCTGAGGGAAAGGGAATTTTCTTGGTTTTAATTGTGTACCAGAGCACAAGATTTAATATTATTGAATTCTCGCAGCAACTCTGTGGGGAGTGAATATGACTGACACTGAGGCTTGGCGAGGGGCAGAGACTTCCGAGAGCACTCAGAGGGTGGGGGCAGAGTCCAGATCTCAACCCTGCTGACACTCATTGCAAAGCCCAAGCTTTCCATGTGGAAGACTTACTCGTGGAAGTCCCCTAGTGACTTCCTGGTTCAGGGACAAGCGCCAGTCCATTTAGCCAAAGCCAGGAGCAGTGGAACATAGAGTGGATCAGGTATCAGGAGACATGGGTTCTGTTTCATCCTCTGCCTGCTGGTGGCTTAGGCCAAGACTGTGAAAGCCTCTGCCCTTAGGCAATTCTCGGAATCCCTTTGCAGCTGGTCTCTGAAGGGCCAATAGTGGGTTGCTGTCCGTGGTGCTGAAGGTGCTCCTGCCCTAGGGCTCCCGCTTCACCTATTTTCAGAGGAGCTGGCCTGGGCAGCTGCCAGGAACACACTGTGATTAATCAGCAGGTTTGAAATGGCAAACCGAATTCTAAAGGTGGAAGAGGGAAAGAATTTCTTTATTGGTTTGCTGAATCTGTGCCAAAGGAGCTTTCTTTCTTTCTTTCTTTTTAACCAAAAGCCGTGTCTTTGACAGTTCTCATCACCTGGGCCTGAATTGAACATCTCAATTTTTAGAGAGAAGCACAGAACTAAGTTTTCACTTCCCAGGTGAATAAATGGAACATCATTTGATTCCCAGAGTCCAATTTTCCCTCTCAAATCNTAGGAATGAGAAGGCAGACATACCAATATAACTACAGATACAGGGGAGATAAAAATAATTATGAGAGAATATTATATGCAACTCTGTGATAACAAATTGAAAACCTCAGGGAAATGGATGATTTCCTAGTAAAAGTAAATTACCAAAATCAGTCCAAGAAAAAATGGAAAATTTTAATAGACCAATTACCATAGAAGAGATTAGAAGGTGATTGGAGATCTGTCAGTGAAAAGACTGCAGAATCAGACAGGCTTATCACTGAATTTTATCTAATTTCTAAAGAACTAATCATTTTAATACTGTTTAAACTATTTGGGGCCATGGAAAAGGATAGAAGAGAAATTCCCCTTATTCATTCTGTGCATCTAGAATATCTTTAACACAAAATAAGGTGAAGAGTCAACTCATTAGAAAAGGCCCTGATGCTGGGAAAGATTGAAGGCAGGGGGAGAAGCGGATGACAGAGGATGACATGGTTGGATGGCGTCACCGACTTGATGGGCATGAGTTTGGGTAAGCTCTGGGAGATGGGGAAGGACAGGGAAGCCTGGTGTGCTGCAGTCTGTGGGATCACAGAGAGTTGGACACGACTTAGACCAACAACAACAAAAGAGGGATTGTAGACCAATGACACTTATGAATATAGATGAAAATTTCTAAATAAAATCCCAGCAAATGGAATCCAGTGGCTAATTAAAAGAACAATATATCACCCTTCAGGTTCGTTGTGGGGAAGGAGTGTGTGGTCGAGGACCCTTAGCCCTGGGACATTTTGTGAGCATATCATCACCCCCTTCTGGAGTATCTCTTGGCATAGCAAAGTAAAGACACAGTAGGCAGTGATCAGGGGGCTGAAATGAACCAGCATGGCCAGAACTAGGACATCCAAAGGAACCTTAATATGTTAGCAAATGCCAAGATTTTATACGGAAATTTTGTGGGGTTTATTTCTAAAACAGACTCTAATTGTTTCAGCTTCTTTTAAATGTTCCAAAGGACTTTTTTTTTTCTGTTTGAAATACGCTGAGGGAAAGGGAATTTTCTTGGTTTTAATTGTGTACCAGAGCACAAGATTTAATATTATTGAATTCTCGCAGCAACTCTGTGGGGAGTGAATATGACTGACACTGAGGCTTGGCGAGGGGCAGAGACTTCCGAGAGCACTCAGAGGGTGGGGGCAGAGTCCAGATCTCAACCCTGCTGACACTCATTGCAAAGCCCAAGCTTTCCATGTGGAAGACTTACTCGTGGAAGTCCCCTAGTGACTTCCTGGTTCAGGGACAAGCGCCAGTCCATTTAGCCAAAGCCAGGAGCAGTGGAACATAGAGTGGATCAGGTATCAGGAGACATGGGTTCTGTTTCATCCTCTGCCTGCTGGTGGCTTAGGCCAAGACTGTGAAAGCCTCTGCCCTTAGGCAATTCTCGGAATCCCTTTGCAGCTGGTCTCTGAAGGGCCAATAGTGGGTTGCTGTCCGTGGTGCTGAAGGTGCTCCTGCCCTAGGGCTCCCGCTTCACCTATTTTCAGAGGAGCTGGCCTGGGCAGCTGCCAGGAACACACTGTGATTAATCAGCAGGTTTGAAATGGCAAACCGAATTCTAAAGGTGGAAGAGGGAAAGAATTTCTTTATTGGTTTGCTGAATCTGTGCCAAAGGAGCTTTCTTTCTTTCTTTCTTTTTAACCAAAAGCCGTGTCTTTGACAGTTCTCATCACCTGGGCCTGAATTGAACATCTCAATTTTTAGAGAGAAGCACAGAACTAAGTTTTCACTTCCCAGGTGAATAAATGGAACATCATTTGATTCCCAGAGTCCAATTTTCCCTCTCAAATCCCATCATTTTTCTCTGCTCCACAGGAAATCTATGCTAAATTTTGTATAAGTAACTCATTTGCTTATCCTTATTGCTTTTAAAAAAAAACACAACTTTTTGCTTTGGGGACTTCATGTAATTGGAATCATATTGCCTGTGCTTTCTTGCTGGCCGCTTTCTTCCATCAATGTTATGCTTTGGAAATGGATCCACATTGTTGCATATTCATCATTGTACAGTATTCTGCCATACAGATATGCTAAAATGGGTCTGCACATTCCATCCTTTCTATGGAATGGAAATAATGTGATCTGATGTCCTTTTTTTTTCTCCCTTGCTATGAACAACTATGCTATAAACCAGCTCACATTACACAGGCCATGTGTGTATTCACTGTGGTATGTACATGGTAGTGAAATCACTGGGTCATAGCATATGACCAGTTCAACCTCTCTAGGAGTGGAAGACACTTCTGCTGCTCATACTCTTCTCAACATAAGGGGCAGGCCACACATCTGCAGTCGGCTGACTTGTTCCTTTCTATGGATTGTGAGCACGAGTGACCTACATTTTTTCTAGGCTAAATAATCGTTTAAGAGTGGCAGACTCTCCTCAAGTTTCTCCCAGTTTGTGACTTGTCTTTCCAACTTCTTTAGGTATCTTTTGATGAAAAGAAATCCTTAGTTTTAATACAGTGAAATTTATCATTTTTAATGGCTTGTACTTCTTGTGTCTTATTTAGGACATCTATCCCTACCCTGGGATCATAAGATATCTTTAATATCTTGTAAATGTTTTATACTTTGTCTTTTACATTTAGGTCTTAACCTACAGTAGTTTTTTTGTGTGTGGTGTTAGAGCCCAATATCCCTTTCCCTGTGGCTACTTGCTTACTTTCTGAGAGCATTTAGGGAAAAGTCCATCCTCTTCCCACTGATATGTGACAGCAATATTTCACATGTCACACGTCCCTATATGCATGCCTCTGTTTCTGGACTTTCCGTTGGTCCATTTTTCTATTCCACGTTGTGTACTTGTTTAACATTATGATACATTTTGACTTATTCTTCAAGAGTATGTTGGCTATTATTGGGTCTTTGCATTTTATATATGAATTTTAGAATCAGTTTGCCAAGCTTCACTAAAAACTGTTAAGATTTTTATTGGTGTTGTGTTGAACCAATAGATCAATTTAGTGAGAATTCACATCTTTATGAGTCTCCCAACTATTTATTTAGATCTCCTTTAATGTCTTCCCATAAATTTTTTATAACTTTCTCCATAATTGTCTTGCACATTAGAGAACAGATTTATTCCTGGATTCTATGTTATTTTCCTTTTGTTTCTGTAACAAGTTACTGCAAACTTGGTGGCTTAAACAGCACGAGTTGCTCATCTTTGAGTTCTTGAAGTCAGAGTCCAGAATGAGTCTCTCTGGGCAAAAGTCAAGATGTGCCCAGGGCTTCGTCCTTGTGAGAGAAAGCGCTAGTGGAGAATCTGTTTCCTCATCTTTTCCAGCTTCTTGAGGTTGAGGTTCATGGCCCCTTCCTCCATCTTCAAAGCTGGCAGCATCAGGCTAAATTCTTCTCACCCCGCCATCTCTCTAGTCTTCTTTTGTTTCCCTCTTTCCCTTTTAAGGAACCTTGTGAATACACTGGACCCACATGGATAATCCAGAATAATCTCCCTAAAGTCAAGTTATCAGCAACTTTATCTGTACCCATAATTACTCTTTGCCATGAACCCATCATTCTCACAGGTTCTAGGAATCAGGACATGGACATATTTGGAATGTCGCTGTTCTGCCTACAATGAATTCTTTATACTTTTTGTAGTTCTATAAAAGGTAATGTTTACAACTATTTTCTAGATGGTTTTGGTTGTGGTACAAAATGCTGTGGATTTTCTGTACTGATTTTGTATCCAACAACATTGGTAAAGAAAGTGAAAGTGAAGTCCCTCAGTTGTGTCCAACTCTTTGTGATCCATGGACTATACCCACCAGGTTCCTCTGTCCATGGGATTTTCCAGGTAAGAATACTGGAGTGGGTTGCCATTTTCTTCTCCAGGGGATCTTCCCAACCCAGGGATCAAACCCGGTCTCCTGCATTGCAGGCAGACGCTTTACCCTCTGAACCACAAGGGAAGCCCCAACATTGCTAAGCATTTATTCATTCTAATAAACCTGAAGATTCTCTAGGATTTAAGTATCAGTTCAGTTCAGTCACTCAGTCGTGTCTGACTCTGTGACCTCATGAATCGCAGCACACCAGGCCTCCCTGTCCATCACCAACTCCCAGAGTTTACCCAAACTCATGTCCATCGAGTTGGTGATGCCATCCAGCCATCTCATCCTCGGTTGTCCCCTTCTCCTCCTGCCCCCAAACCCTCACAGCATCAGGGTCTTTTCCAATGAGTCAACTCTCTGCATGAGGTGGACAAAGTATTGGAGTTTCAGCTTCAGCATTAGTCCTTCCAGTGAACACCCAGGACTGATCTCCTTTAGGATGGACTGGTTGGATCTCCTTGCAGCCCAAGGGACTCTCAAGAGTCTTCTCCAACACCACAGTTCAAAAGCACCAATTCTTCAGCGCTCAGCTTTCTTCACAGTCCAACTCTCACATCCATACATGACCACTGGAAAAGCCATAGCCTTGACTAGACGGACCTGTTAAGTATAACTGATGATAAAATGTGCAAATAATGACAGTTTTGTTTGTTTCCAGCTCTTATGCCTTTTATTTGCTCTCTACCTAAGTTTCTGTGCTGGCATGGACTGGTTATACGATGTTGAATGAAAGTGGGGATAATGAGTCCCCTTGTTGTGTTCTGCATCCTAAAGAGTGCTTACATTTCAACATTAAGAATAATGTTTGCTGTGTATATTCTTTATAGATATCCTTTTATTAGGTTAAAGAAATTCTTCTAGACCTAAATTACTAAGAAGCTTTTCTAGGGGTTGGTTTTTTTGAAAGTCATAAAAGGATGTTGACTCTTATCAAAGACTTTCCCCATGTCTGTAAGAATTATATGCTTTTTCTTCTTTAATTTATTAGTGTGGTGGATTCATTAATATATTTTCCAATGTAAAACCAACCTTGCATTCTCTGGATGAATACAGCTTGATCATGGTCCTCTTTTACATGTTACTGAATCTGTTTGCTAACATTTAGATTCAAATTTTTCCATCTACATTGATGTAGGATTTAGCCTAAAATTTTCTTTTCTTATACTGTGTTTGTTAGATTTTGATATCAAGGTTACACCAGCCTCACAGAATACATCTGAGTGCTTTACCATCTTTTCACACGTTCATAAATATTTTGTGTAGCATTCGAGTTTTTTGTTCCTTGTTAGAATTCACTGGTAAAAACCATCTGGACCTGGAATTTTATTTTTGGAAAGAGTTTTTAAGATTTTTAACAATGGATTTGATTTCTTTAATGGTTTTAGGACTATTCATCCTATTTATTACCAGAGATTTTAATTTGTATTATATTTATTAGAAATTTTATATTTCATTTACGCTTTCAAGCTTATTGTTATGAATGTCACCATAATTTCCTCTTATTCCTCAACAATATTCTATTGTTGTCTGTAAGATCTGATGTTCCCTCTTTATTTGTAATGTGGCTATTTGTGCCTTTTCTTTTTTCTTTATTAATCTACTCAGAGTTTTCTCAACTTTATTAGCCTTTTCAAGAAACAACCTTTGGCTTTTTGCTATTGTGGCTCTCTTTCTTATTTTATTAACTTATGATCTTATCTTTATTATAGTCTTCTATTTTCTTTGATCTCCTCTGCCATCTTTTAGCTCCTAGAGATGGTGCTTTGTTCATTAACTTTCACACTTTTCTCTTTTGAATATGAGCGTTTACGTTTATAAAACATTCCTCTAAATACTGATTTAACTGTGTCAGACAAGTTCTGATATACTTTTGTGGTTGTTCAATTTCAGTATCTCCTACTTTCCACGGCGATTTCTTCTCTCAACTCTGAGTTATCTAGAGGTATTTACTAAATCTCAAATACATGAGAGCTTTATAATTGTCTTTTGGTGATATATTCCTAACTTAGGTATACTGGGTTCAGATAATGCCTCTGTGTGGTAACAGTCCTTCAACTACATGTGACGTTCAGTTGTTGTGTCCAAGCTTTGCGACCCCATGGGCTACAACAGGCCAGGCTTCCCTGTCCTTCGTTTTCTGAATGTTGACTTTTAAGCCAGCTTTTTGCACTCTCCTCTTTCAGCCTCATCAAGAGACTCCTTAGTTCTTCTTCACTTTCTGCCATTAGAGTGGAATCATTTACATATCTGAGGTTGCTGATAATTCTCCCGGCAATCTTGATTCAGCTTGATTCAACTACTTACAGGGCCATAAAGCAAATCTTGCATGTGCTTGATAAAAATATTTTCTAGGCTGCTGAGTATTCAGTATAAATCCATTAAGTCAAATGGAATGATGGAGTTTTACAAATCCTTTATATCTTTAATGACGTCTGTCTTCTCCGTCCTTGAGTTACTGTGAGATTTGTCTGTGTTTCCTTTTGGTTCTACCTGGTTTTCTTTGTGGATTTAAAGTTACTGGTTGCACACATAACTGGAGTTATTATAGGCATCCTGATGTTATTACTTTTGTCGTCATGAAATTATTATTTTTATCACTTGAAGTACTTTATTTTTTACTTTAGACTCACAGTTTATTAGGATTTTTTCTGGTACATTTTTTCCAGTATTTTATTCCAACCTACTATATCCTTTTGTTTTAGTGTCTCTTGTAAACATCATAAACATGATTTTGTGGGTTTTATATCTAGTCTTTTATCTGGAATATTTAGTTTAAGTACTGATATGCTTTCATTTATTTCTATAACTTATTTTATAACCACTTCTAGGAGTTACTTTATTGCTCTGTGCCCTGTTTTTTTCAACTGTAATATGGGGGATAGTAATATCATTATGATTGCCATTTTATTTGTTCTGTCATTTCTATTTATTTCTTTGGACCTTTTTCTTTTCTTTTCTATTCTATTTCTATTTGGACCTTTTCTTTTCTATTTATTTCTTTGGACCTTTTTGATTGAATAATTAGTTTTCCTTATTCAATTTTTTTGGAGAAACTTGTTTAGAAGTTGTTCATACTATTTCTCATTTTCTTAATGCTGATCTCAGAAATTGAAACTTCCATAAACCCAGCACCAAAGCCTAAGTCTATGTTACTCAATATCTTTATCCTCCTCCTGAATGTTTATAATTGAAATTAAAGCAGTTTTTAGAAAACACTGATTCTAATCATCCCCTTACCAAAATCTGTTATTTTTCTATACATGTCAATTCTGTTTTAACTTAATCATTATCATACAGTAAATGTTTGATTTAGATTTATCCACATGTGCCCCTCAATCTGTTGTTCCCTCTTTCTTGTGTCTCTGACTTTCTATCTGGCATCAATTTCTTTCTGCTTGAGATTCATTCTTCAGAATTTCTGTTAGTGAGGTTTCAGTGGCGGAAAACCCTATTTTTGTTGAAATGAAAGTATAATCTTTTCACCTGTTGAAAAATACTTGTACCACTCAGTGCATTCTCATTCTCTATAGCACTGACTTCTGGACTTTGTTTTTGCTGATGAGAAGTCAGTTGTCAATCAAATTGCCACTTCTTTGAAGGCAATTTGTCTTTGTCTTTCTAGCTCCTTTTAAATCATCCCTTCGCATCTGGTCTTTGAAACTGTTTATGATATGTCTATTATGTCTTTAAAATGTTATGCTGCTTGGAATTTAGTGGGCTTGTTGCATGTGTGGACTTGTGTCTATCAGTTCTGAGAAGTTCTCAGTCGTTATGCTTTCAAACACTGACTTTTCTCCGTCCTCTGCACCCACTTCTCTAGGATCTTGATTAGATGTATATGAAGGTGTCTCACTCTGTCTGCTGTGCTTCCTTAAGTCTCTTTCATATTTTTTGGTCTTTTTGGGCTGCACTTCTTATAACGTCTTCAGCTCTTTCATTTACTAGCTCTGCCCCAAGCTGGGTTTAATATACTCTCCAACCTATTCATTAAGTATTTAATTTCAGCTCTCTTTTTCAAGTATAGGAGGTGGTCCATTTGATTATTATTTTATGATGTTCTAGACCCATTATAATCTTCCTTTTCATTTCTCGTAACATATAAAGCACACTTATTTTGTAGTCTGTGTCTGATAAATCCAGTATCCTATCCCTCTTCAGGCCTGAGTTTACTGCTTTTATTTCTTCTGGCGCTCACACATGATGCATTGTTTCCTTATATATTTAATGACTTTCTTTCTTTTGTAACTCTGAATTATTCATGTTCCTTGTAGAAATCCTAGGAGATTTGGGACAAGAGTAGATTCCTCCAGAACGGATACATTCTCTTCTGTAAGATGTCTGGTGTGTGTATATATCTAGGATCATTTTCAAATTAATAAACAACTTGAAGTTTGGGGGTGGCTTTCCAGGACGGCGCCTTGGGACTGCAGCTTCATGGGAGGGCCAATTTGGGATGGAATCAATGGGTTGAGTCAGGACAGTTTCATTTCCATTCTCTGAGTTTGGTAGGGCTCCCAAATTACTGGGGAGTGGTCTTCTATTAGATTTCTTGCCTGGTGGGCTCTAGGGTGTGTCTTCCTCCTTCCTGTTTTATGAGGCTGCAAAAACTGGTGCTCCTGCTTTGGCAAAACCCTCCAAATGAAAGTTGGCGTCAGTTCATTGCTAGCCTTTTTGGATTCTGCCTACACACAGGTACCAGTCTGAGTATCTCTTACTTTCCTGCCAGCTTGTGGATGCACTCGCAAATGTGTTTTTACATAATTACCATCATTTTCAGTTGTTTTCAATAGGAGCTTGGTCTGGGTCTCTGCTCCATCATGTTGACACCCTCTTTTGATCTTTCCCTATTATTTGTCTGAATCTCTTAAGTCACTGTTCAGAGGCCCCAGGAATCAGAGGATGACAGGCATAGCTCACCCTCTTCCTGCTTACTGGGACCAGGCCGGCTCTTCAGACTTCTAATGACAGTGGCTTCTTGGATGGCAGACTCAGAGACCTCATCCAACGACTGCATCGTGTGAAACCACCCACACTTGCAGCTTTCACTTGACCACACAGAGGCGCGGAGCTCACTCCTTTGCCAGGTAACCCCTTTCCCAGGTGAGCATCTGTATTAGAAACGCCTGCCTCATGCTCTCTCACGTCACCTCATCAATGAACCCATGGAGAGGCCTAGTGGGAGACAGTGAACTCATGTGTTCAGCTCTGCGATCCCGGGCACACACCAGGGTGTGGATGGGAGGACACGCAGGCAATGGGAGAGGGGTGAAGTGGGAACCAGTATTCACAAGGAGTTGCTCTCACGTGTAGAAAGGTTGGAGATCAAGCAAAACTCTTAACATGAAAGTTCCCATGAAATAAGTGTTTTCATCTCCATTTATTCAGATGGGGAAAAAAAAAAAAAAATCAAGTCCAAAGTGACGTGTCTGAGGTCGCAGAGTTGACAAATGGCTGAGTCGGAGTTCAGTACCTCAGGCATCTTCCCGTGGACCCAGACTCTGCTCAGTGAATTTCAGATGACAGAGTCTGACGATGGGGTGATTTGGGGGTCGTTGCAGGCCTGTCCTGCCTGAAGGGACCAAATGTCAGGAGGGCAAGGCCAAGCTGGCTCAGCTGGTGAGATGAAAAGGACACGGGCTATTCCTGGCTTAGCCTCCTCTGGCCCTCGGAGGGAGGAGGGGTCCAGACACGGATGCAGGGCCTGAGAGCCGGCAGTCTGGGACCTGAAGAACCAGGATGCATCGTCCAGACCAGCAACACCCAGGTCTGCTGCCTCGGCCACATAGCTGGAATGCCCCAGCCACACAAACGCCCCACCCCTGCTCTACACGGTTCTCTGGCTCCTGCTGGCCCCACGACGGAGCTTCAAGGTCCACACAGGGCTGCCCTCAGGCTCGACTCAGTTCATCTTCACCGTGGGAGGCATTTGCAACACAGGCCTCACCTGTCAGGGTGCCTGGGTGAGTTCCAGCATCCACTCCTCCAAGAAGCCTTACGATTTCTCTCTCGGTGCATCCAGTAACTTCTCTGATAACTGCTGTGTTTGTTTGGGAAACTAGAAAACACTTGGGGTTCCCATGACCCTCCTCAGGTTTGATATAGTTTGCTAGAACAGCTCAGAGAATTCAGGAAAACACAAAACTTATGTTGACCAGTTGATTGTAAGCGACATTACAAAGGATACAGATGGGGAGGCGACCAGGGCGAGGTCTGGGAGGGTCCCGGGTGCAGGCACTTCTGTCCCTGTGGAGCTGGCATGCACGGCCTCTGGCTCGTGGACGTTTTCACCAACCAGGAAGCCCTCCACTCCCGCCGTGGAGGCCGTTCTANAAAAAAAAAAAAATCAAGTCCAAAGTGACGTGTCTGAGGTCGCAGAGTTGACAAATGGCTGAGTCGGAGTTCAGTACCTCAGGCATCTTCCCGTGGACCCAGACTCTGCTCAGTGAATTTCAGATGACAGAGTCTGACGATGGGGTGATTTGGGGGTCGTTGCAGGCCTGTCCTGCCTGAAGGGACCAAATGTCAGGAGGGCAAGGCCAAGCTGGCTCAGCTGGTGAGATGAAAAGGACACAGGCTATTCCTGGCTTAGCCTCCTCTGGCCCTCGGAGGGAGGAGGGGTCCAGACACGGATGCAGGGCCTGGGAGCCGGCAGTCTGGGACCTGAAGAACCAGGATGCATCGTCCAGACCAGCAACACCCAGGTCTGCTGCCTCGGCCACATAGCTGGAATGCCCCAGCCACACAAACGCCCCACCCCTGCTCTACACGGTTCTCTGGCTCCTGCTGGCCCCACGACGGAGCTTCAAGGTCCACACAGGGCTGCCCTCAGGCTCGACTCAGTTCATCTTCACCGTGGGAGGCATTTGCAACACAGGCCTCACCTGTCAGGGTGCCTGGGTGAGTTCCAGCATCCACTCCTCCAAGAAGCCTTACGATTTCTCTCTCGGTGCATCCAGTAACTTCTCTGATAACTGCTGTGTTTGTTTGGGAAACTAGAAAACACTTGGGGTTCCCATGACCCTCCTCAGGTTTGATATAGTTTGCTAGAACAGCTCAGAGAATTCAGGAAAACACAAAACTTATGTTGACCAGTTGATTGTAAGGGACATTACAAAGGATACAGATGGGGAGGCGCCCAGGGCGAGGTCTGGGAGGGTCCCGGGTGCAGGCACCTCTGTCCCTGTGGAGCTGGCATGCACGGCCTCTGGCTCGTGGACGTTTTCACCAACCAGGAAGCCCTCCACTCCCGCCGTGGAGGCCGTTCTAAGAGAGCTCCATCTTGCAGGCTTCATCAGTTAACTTACTCTCCAGCCCCCTCTCCCCTCCTGGACAGTGGGGGTGGGACAGGAAAGTCCAAGTTTCTGGTCTTGCTAGGCCTTTCTGGTGACCATGTTGAAGCCACCCAGGAGCCACCCAGAGCAGCCTCTTCAGAACAAAAGGCGCTATCACCCAGGAAATTCCAAGGGGGTGAAAGAGCTGTATCGGAGGCTGAGGGCAGAGATCCAGTGTCTACTACATCACACTCAGCTGATCTTGGAAAATGGCCATGGCAAGCCCCAACTCCTGGCCCCCAAGGTTCCCTGGAATTCCCAGTGCCCCCAGGGCTCCCAAGGCCAGTGTCTGATCTGTTCAAGACAGGATGGCTGGTGTTCAAGGATGACCCCTTGCAGGCTGGACACACATCAGCCAGCTCGTGCCGCTGGGGGCAGGCTGGGGCGGAGGCTGCCTTCTCACTCCCTGTAGGCTCCCTTGGGGATGTCAGCCCCAGGGACCCGCGGGTCCTTCTGCACTGGCTTGTCCCCGCCCCAACCCCTCATTCCCTTGTGGGGGTCCCTCACCTCCCAGACATGCTTGTGTGCCCCAGGGCCCTTAAGCGAAGCCCCTCCCTGGGCTGGCCTGTATAAGCAGCCAGGTGCGTGCCCTGGGTAGGCCTCAGGAGAAGCAAGGCCCAAGAGGGTGGAGGCTGGTAGAGTCGGGGGAACGGGCGCCACGGGCCTCGCGGCAGCTCTGCGTTTGCACCAGTGCTCCCTCCCTGCCACCACAGGGCAGCTCAGCCCCGCTCAGGGCAAGACAGGACGCCCACCCTCAGCCCAGCTCCCGGCAGGAGACAAGCCACCTGCAAAACTGCCAGGGGCAGCCTGGCCCATGAGGTGCAGGCTTAGGCCTGGAGACAGAGCTGCGAGTTCCTGCCTTCTCCACCGGTGACCCTGCCGGAGAGACAGAGACTGAGACCCGGCTCAGGTCGCCCGTGGCCCTGAGCTCCGTACCCACCGGAGCAGGCGAAGGCAGCTGTCACGGGGTCCAAGGCTGGTTACAGGACACCCACCTCAACGCTTCACCTCGACTTCTGGAGGCCAGTGTCACCCCCAAACACCTTCCCAAGTGTGTGTGTATCTCAGTTCCCATGTCTGCGTGGGGCACTGCCCAGGGCCCCAGAGTGTTCAGGGACTGCCCAGCAGGGCCGGGTCCCCGCCACGCCTGGCTCTGGGAGGCACTGACCAGGAGACACGTGCAGCCCATGTGAGGCGGACCCAGGAGCTCTCTGCTGCCCTGAGCCTGCAGCTCTGCTTAGGAGGCTTTTTAACCAGGGTGCACCAGTCCCTGTGAAGGGGTGCCCATCTCTGAAATCTGGGGGCTCCCAGCGGCCTCATACCCCAGGCCCACGGTGGCCTGCTCCCTGCACCTCCCACTCTGCTCCATGAGCGGGTCAGCCATGGCCCTGCTGCCGCAAGGAAACGGGGGACCCAGGAGCCTCATTCACCTCTGGCTTCTCCCCAGCCCCACTCTGTGCCTTGGGACCCTCACCCTCTCTCAGACCCGGGACCCTGCTCAGGATGGGCAGTTTGCTGGACAAGGCCTGCCTGAGGGTGCCTGAGCGGGGGCAGGGGGCTTGGAGCCTGCCTGGAGTGAGGGCTGCAGGTGGGGGGTGGCTGCCCAGGGTGGGGGCAATGGCTGACCCCGGGAGCTACGAGGGGGAGTAGGTGAAGGCAACCATCATGGGGGGCGGGGTGGGTCCAAGGCTTGTTACAGGACACCCACCTCCAAGCTTCACCTCGACTTCTGGAGGCCAGTGTCACCCCCAAACATCTTCCCAAGTGTGTGTGTATCTCAGGTGTGTGCCGTGTATCTCAGCCGTGTCCGACTCTTTGTGACCCCATGGACTATACAGTGCATGGAATTCTCCAGGCCTGAATACTGGAGTGGGTAGCCTTTCCCTTCTCCAGGGGATCTTCCCAATCTAGGGATCGAACCCAGGTATCCCACATTGCAGGTGGATTCTTTACCAGCTGAGCCACCAGGGAAGCCCGTGTGTATCTCAGGAGAGGAAGTGAAAGGCTGGGGAGGCCAGAGCCATCCTAGGGGCTAGGGGCCACGGTGCCAGGACTCGAGACGGTGTTTACAGAGAGATGAGAACCAGGCCCAAAGAGCACATACTTGGGGAAGGGCTAGGGTTCACAGGGACAGACAGATATGGCTCCAACCCTACTGGCCACCGGCCATGCATGCCGTGGGGGGTTGCAGGAATCCCTACCTGAGCTGGGGGCTGACGAGCTGGGCAGGGCGGGGGGCGGCCGCCTGACCACGCTGGACAAGCAGAGGCAAGGATGCAGGTGACCAGCAGAGATGCAAGGCAGGCCCTTTATTGGAGAATCTGTCACTGATACACAGACACACACAGGCCACGCCCCCGAGCCCAGCCTGGAACCAGCCAGGGCCCAGGACAGCCGACGCAGGGGTGTCCACTCCCAGGGGCAGCAGGAAACTCTCGGTGTTACCCACGGTGCTGTCTCTCCCAGCTCTGTTGCCTTGGGGTCCCCAGGAGAAGAGCCAGCCCTTGGGGGATTCCCAGGACCGAAGGGGCCACAGGAGGCTTCCCAGACCCACCCAGGAAGGGTCCCTCCCTCACGCTTGCCTTCTCTTCCTACCAGCTGGGTTGTGAACCCCAGGTCACGGGAATAGGTGCAGGGACCCCAGGCCTGGGCTGGGTAGATGTGCCACACTCTGGGGTCTGGGTCAGCATCTGCCATAGCCCAAGCTCGCAGGGGGGGCCCGACGGGCAGGGTGGGAAGGGGCGAGGCTGCCACGTGTGGAGGCCCCTGCAAGTCCCAGAGAGGATGCGGTGGGCAGATGTAGGGGCTGCGGGCTGGGGGTCGGGTGGCCGGGAGGAGGGGATGGGCATTGTGGCAGTGGCCATGGCCCCATCCCCGGAGAGGGGGGCCTCTGGTCCTCTCTCTCTGCAGGATCAGGGACCGGGGATGGGGTGGGGCACTCAGGCTTGCGCCTCCAGGGCGCGCACGTGCACACTGGGCAGGCAGAACCAGGATGGGGGCAGCTCCTTGCTGGGGCCGTCCTCGTGGAACCGGATGTGGAGGAAGAAGTCGCCCGTGTAGAGGAAGAGGAGTGCCCCGAGGCAGGCCGCCTGGCCCGATGGCTGCACCTGCAAGAGGAGGCAGAGGTGAGAGCCAGGAGCCACGGGGCCCCTAAAGCCTGGGGAGACCCAGGGCCAGCTGGATTTGGGGGCGGGGGAGGACCCCCAGGCCTGGCTCTGCGACCCTGCAGGGCTTCTCTGTGCTGTTGCCCCCAGCAAGTCCCTGCACCTCTCTGCACCTCAGCTCCTGTCCCTGGAAGGAGCTGACAGCACCTCCCTCCCTGGGCTGTCTAGGGGTCAGCGAGCTGGGGAGTGTTTGGGGCCAAAGGCGCATGTCCACCAGTGAGCGGAGCAGGCGGACCGTGCCTCATGACCTCATCTGCTCCTCTGGGCACAGTGACTGCTGGGCAAGAAGGAGCTGCCCGCAGCGTGCAGGCCAATGGTACCCTGGATGCCCCATCCCAGCTCCTCAACAGCCCCGCCTTGCCATCTGCTCCGGGACGTGCATATGGAGACGTGAACTGTCTGGGGTCTCCAGGAGAGTCAGGCGGACGAGGGTCGATGCGGAGCCTCTGCACCTGCTGCCCCGGGGGAGGGCCCCACACACCTTGTCCAGGTAGAAGGTGCCGGAGCCCACGAAGGACACGGCGTGGTGCAGGTCGTAGTTGTGCACACCATTCTGGTGGTCCTGGAAGGGCACCACGCTGAGGGCAAAGGGGCCCACGCTGCGCGGGCTCCGGTTGGTCAGCCGCACCTCCAGGCGCACCAGGTCGCCCACCTGGCAGGCCGCCACCTGGCGGTCACAGGGCTGTCCGTCCACCAGCACGTCTGCAGGGACACGGGGCACCAGAGCATCAGGACCCCGGCCATCCACTTGCCCCCCGCCCCGTTCACCAGCTCCTCCACCCGCCACGGCTGCCGTTTGCGCTGTGCCAGCCTGGGGGCGGGACACCTGCAGGGCCCAGCACCTGCTCTCCTGACCTGCAGGCTGGGGGGTCCCGGGGGGGGAGCCTCCTAGATGCCGCCGGCTGGAAGGGCTAACCTCTGGCCCTGACCCCCAGGGGCTCCTGCAGGTGGCAAGCAGCCAGGAGAGGGACTCAGACCTGGAGGGGACCATGTGCAGGCCAAAGACCAGGCAGGGGCCCAGCCAGGTAGGCCTCTATGAAGTCACCTGCAGGGCAACCTGCCCAGAGGCCCCCGTGAGGGCTGGGCTGGCCCTGGGGGCACCCAGGAGACGTGACAGCAGCTTGGGGGAGGCCTGGGGGTCACGGAGCAGGCTGAGCACTGTCGGCAGGGGACAGGGAACAAGGGGCTGCACGGGGTGGGGGCAGGCAGATGGGAGAGGCCACGCTGCGATCCCTGAGCAGGCTAGCTGAAGGACTGTTCTCTGGCCCAGGCACAAGGCACAGGCTGGGAGGTCAGAGGGACCAGTGTCCTGAAAACAGGCAGAGGAGGGAGGAGCTGAGCAGCTTCTCCTGAGTCCTCCCACTCGCCCTCCCTGGGCCCTGGCATCCTCTTCTTTAGGAGATAAGAGGAAAGTCTACTTTACAGAAGTTTTAAGAGAACCAGAAACCCAAAAGCAGGGGGCTGGGGCGCACGGCCGCCCCGCCAGATCTTATCACCGGCGCCCACATCCACCCTGGGCGGCGGAGACTGTGCGGGCAGGCCAGGTCCCGGACCGACTATAATCCCCAGCCCACAGGGACAATTGGCATTTACACAGCTTCTCCAGGCCCTTCCTCCCCTGGGCTGGCAGTGAATGTGATGGGTGCAGGTGAGCCAGCGTGGCACCGACACAATGGACAGAGTGCCCGGGACCCAGTCCTGCCAGCTTCTCCTGGGCCGCTGTGTCCAGAAGGGCCGCAGACCAGAGCCTACCTGCCGGCCAGCCACATGCAGGACCTGGAGGGTCCCGGCCCCAGGGAGGGGTCCCTCCGGAGAGGTCAGCAGGGGTGTCCCGGCCTGGAGGCCTGTCTCCTGACCCTCAGGCTACGGGGGAGCCATGCGCCAGAGACCTTGACCTGGGGGTTCCTTGGGAGCGGTGGGCGGGACACACACAACTCCAGCTCTGTGAGGGCTAGCCTTCCTCCTGAGAGACCCCCGGAACCCTGTAGCCTGTGCCACCCAAGTGGGGTGTGGGAGACAGTGACACCCCCGAAGACGTCCACGCCCTACCCCCTGGAGCCCAAGCTGGGTGTTCCCGCACGTGGCAAGGACCTTGAGGAGCCGAGTACCTTGGAGCATCCAGGCGGCCCAATGTCATCATCTCCAAGGTTTTAAGGGCAAGAGGGGCAGGAGAGAGCCCGGGGAGGCTGTGTGGCCAGGGAGGCAGAAGACACTCAGAACAAAAGGGAGCTTTGACCACAGGGTGGCCACTGACACCAGTCTCCAGGGCCCTGCTCGGCCCTGAGCCAGGTTCCCCCCCGCCTGTGTTTCCAGTCACACTGCCTCTCCACCCCAGCCCTGCAGGCCTGGCCCGGCCCGGCACCGGGGCCTCTGCACTGGCGGCACACCTGGGCCCCCAGGAGGGGCGGCCTCTAACCGCGCAGCCCAGCGCCGTCCTGCCCAGCACTCCCTCACGCCGCATCTCCTGACCTCGGCACCTTCTCTCAAGCTCCCTCGTTTGCCCACCTGCTTGTTCACTGTCTGTGTTCCTCTCTTCTTGCCCCAGCACCTGGGCCAGGCAGGCGCCCTTCTATTTCATCTTTGTTGACCAAATGAATGGATGAATCAGGGAGTGGACGAGTGGGCTTTGAAGCTGGGGTCAGTTCAGCTCAGTTTGGTCTCAGCCGTGTCTGACTCTTTGTGACCACATGGACGGAAGCACGCCAGGCCTCGCTGTCCATCACCAACTCCCAGAGTCCACCCAAACCCATGTCCACTGAGTCGGTGATGCCATCCAACCATCTCATCCTCTCCTTCTCCTCCCGCCCTCAGTTTTTCCCAGCATCAAGGTCTTTTCAAATGAGTCAGCTTTTTGCATCAGGTGGTCAAAGTATTGGAGCTTCAGCTTCAGCATCAGTCCTTCCAATGAATATTCAGGACTGATTTCCTTTAGGATGGACTGGTTGGATCTTCTTGCTTTACAAGGGACTCTCAAGAGGCTCGAATCACTCTCAAGGGGTTCAAGGGCCCCTTGGGACCCCTGGAGCTCAGAGACTAGGCCAGCCCCTCGAGTGTCCCACAGAGGGGACCTCAGAACCGAGCTGCCGCCGCCCGGCTCTGAGCCCAACTGCCATGCCAGGCTTTTGTGGAGGAGATTCTTCGTGCAGGAGCAGCTCATGTTGTAAGAAACCTCCTGGGAGCGGATTAGCCTCTTCCCTTGGAGCATTACATCAGGCCGCAGTCCATCTCCTCCCGCCGCCCCCAGCCCACTCCTCCTTCACTTTTAATACCAGCCAGCAGCACGGACTTCATTCTCTCCAGCCCAGGATCCCTCCCGAAGCGGCTGCCGCGTTTATGCTACAGCACGTCGCCAAGCTCTGGCAGGAACACGGCTATAAATAGAAGGCGAGAGGAGGGAAGGGCCTGCGGGGCCCACTCCAGCAAGGGAGGCGCGGGGAGAAAGGCAGCTGGCCAGTGCCAGCCACGCCACGGGCGGCCACCGTGGGGGCACAGGGTGGGGTTCACACAAGGAGAGTCCGCGGCGGGTGGAGGAGCTGCCTGCACCCCGAGGCTGCACCTGGAGGCAGCATGAGCACAATGCTGTCCCCCACACCCCCTCCAGAGCCTCCCCCAAGGCCAGGAAACCTCCCCCAGCAGCCTCACGGGCTCCTGGAGGACACAGGGCACAGCGCACAGGCATGGCTTCCACAGGCTTTGAGCAGGGACGCTGAGGTGTAGAGAGGAGATGGGGCTGCCAGGGCCCTGACGGAAGGTCTGCCACCCAGGGGCGGGGGTGGGGAGGAGTGCGGCTGGAGTCCTGCTTCTGGAGCGGAGCCAGGTCTTTCTGCCTTGGCTTCCCCTCTCTCCCAGGAGGGGTGGGAAGAGCTCTGCTTCCCCAGGCGGGGCCAGTTTTAGACCCCCGCCCCCACCCCCAGCCGCTGCTGCACTCTGTGCCTGGAGGGAGCTGGCCTTCCTGGTGCCCAGGAGACACGGGGCACAGCACTCACTGCAGAGGGCTCCTGGGCTCAGAGGAGCCAAGCAGCAGGGGCAGGGCCTGAGGGGAGGGGGTGTCCCGGCTCGGCTGCACTCTGGCCCCACTCCCTCCCCACCTCCCACCACAGGCACTGCCCGCCTCTCATTTCACCATTACTGTCCTTGGGGGTGACAGGAGCTCCTGAGGGCATCCTGGCCACTGTCCTAAGGTTTCATCATCTCATGCAGCCCCCAGACCAAGCCCGCCAGGTGGCGAGGACACAGCCTCACTTACAGGGGACCCTGTCCCGGTGGGGAGAGGCCCACAGCCAGCCAGGTGCACAGTTGAGCACTCAGCTCCCTCGGGAACCCTGATGGCCAGAGCATGCGTTATTTTTCATACAGCTTTATTGAGATTTAGTCTACAAACCACAGCTCACCCACTGAAGTGCACAATTCCATGGCTTTTCATCTATTCCCAGATCTGAGCAACCATCGCTACAGGCAATGTGAGAGTGTTTTCATCACCTCCAAAAGCGACCCCCTACCCCTTCTCCTCTCCC
>SJYW01056756.1:277796-293749 GCA_006410735.1 Raphicerus campestris
AACCATCATGGGGGGCGGGGTGGGTCCAAGGCTTGTTACAGGACACCCACCTCCAAGCTTCACCTCGACTTCTGGAGGCCAGTGTCACCCCCAAACATCTTCCCAAGTGTGTGTGTATCTCAGGTGTGTGCCGTGTATCTCAGCCGTGTCCGACTCTTTGTGACCCCATGGACTATACAGTGCATGGAATTCTCCAGGCCTGAATACTGGAGTGGGTAGCCTTTCCCTTCTCCAGGGGATCTTCCCAATCTAGGGATCGAACCCAGGTATCCCACATTGCAGGTGGATTCTTTACCAGCTGAGCCACCAGGGAAGCCCGTGTGTATCTCAGGAGAGGAAGTGAAAGGCTGGGGAGGCCAGAGCCATCCTAGGGGCTAGGGGCCACGGTGCCAGGACTCGAGACGGTGTTTACAGAGAGATGAGAACCAGGCCCAAAGAGCACATACTTGGGGAAGGGCTAGGGTTCACAGGGACAGACAGATATGGCTCCAACCCTACTGGCCACCGGCCATGCATGCCGTGGGGGGTTGCAGGAATCCCTACCTGAGCTGGGGGCTGACGAGCTGGGCAGGGCGGGGGGCGGCCGCCTGACCACGCTGGACAAGCAGAGGCAAGGATGCAGGTGACCAGCAGAGATGCAAGGCAGGCCCTTTATTGGAGAATCTGTCACTGATACACAGACACACACAGGCCACGCCCCCGAGCCCAGCCTGGAACCAGCCAGGGCCCAGGACAGCCGACGCAGGGGTGTCCACTCCCAGGGGCAGCAGGAAACTCTCGGTGTTACCCACGGTGCTGTCTCTCCCAGCTCTGTTGCCTTGGGGTCCCCAGGAGAAGAGCCAGCCCTTGGGGGATTCCCAGGACCGAAGGGGCCACAGGAGGCTTCCCAGACCCACCCAGGAAGGGTCCCTCCCTCACGCTTGCCTTCTCTTCCTACCAGCTGGGTTGTGAACCCCAGGTCACGGGAATAGGTGCAGGGACCCCAGGCCTGGGCTGGGTAGATGTGCCACACTCTGGGGTCTGGGTCAGCATCTGCCATAGCCCAAGCTCGCAGGGGGGGCCCGACGGGCAGGGTGGGAAGGGGCGAGGCTGCCACGTGTGGAGGCCCCTGCAAGTCCCAGAGAGGATGCGGTGGGCAGATGTAGGGGCTGCGGGCTGGGGGTCGGGTGGCCGGGAGGAGGGGATGGGCATTGTGGCAGTGGCCATGGCCCCATCCCCGGGGAGGGGGGCCTCTGGTCCTCTCTCTCTGCAGGATCAGGGACCGGGGATGGGGTGGGGCACTCAGGCTTGCGCCTCCAGGGCGCGCACGTGCACACTGGGCAGGCAGAACCAGGATGGGGGCAGCTCCTTGCTGGGGCCGTCCTCGTGGAACCGGATGTGGAGGAAGAAGTCGCCCGTGTAGAGGAAGAGGAGTGCCCCGAGGCAGGCCGCCTGGCCCGATGGCTGCACCTGCGAGAGGAGGCAGAGGTGAGAGCCAGGAGCCACGGGGCCCCTAAAGCCTGGGGAGACCCAGGGCCAGCTGGATTTGGGGGCGGGGGAGGACCCCCAGGCCTGGCTCTGCGACCCTGCAGGGCTTCTCTGTGCTGTTGCCCCCGGCAAGTCCCTGCACCTCTCTGCACCTCAGCTCCTGTCCCTGGAAGGAGCTGACAGCACCTCCCTCCCTGGGCTGTCTAGGGGTCAGCGAGCTGGGGAGTGTTTGGGGCCAAAGGCGCATGTCCACCAGTGAGCGGAGCAGGCGGACCGTGCCTCATGACCTCATCTGCTCCTCTGGGCACAGTGACTGCTGGGCAAGAAGGAGCTGCCCGCAGCGTGCAGGCCAATGGTACCCTGGATGCCCCATCCCAGCTCCTCAACAGCCCCGCCTTGCCATCTGCTCCGGGACGTGCATATGGAGACGTGAACTGTCTGGGGTCTCCAGGAGAGTCAGGCGGACGAGGGTCGATGCGGAGCCTCTGCACCTGCTGCCCCGGGGGAGGGCCCCACACACCTTGTCCAGGTAGAAGGTGCCGGAGCCCACGAAGGACACGGCGTGGTGCAGGTCGTAGTTGTGCACACCATTCTGGTGGTCCTGGAAGGGCACCACGCTGAGGGCAAAGGGGCCCACGCTGCGCGGGCTCCGGTTGGTCAGCCGCACCTCCAGGCGCACCAGGTCGCCCACCTGGCAGGCCGCCACCTGGCGGTCACAGGGCTGTCCGTCCACCAGCACGTCTGCAGGGACACGGGGCACCAGAGCATCAGGACCCCGGCCATCCACTTGCCCCCCGCCCCGTTCACCAGCTCCTCCACCCGCCACGGCTGCCGTTTGCGCTGTGCCAGCCTGGGGGCGGGACACCTGCAGGGCCCAGCACCTGCTCTCCTGACCTGCAGGCTGGGGGGTCCCGGGGGGGGAGCCTCCTAGATGCCGCCGGCTGGAAGGGCTAACCTCTGGCCCTGACCCCCAGGGGCTCCTGCAGGTGGCAAGCAGCCAGGAGAGGGACTCAGACCTGGAGGGGACCATGTGCAGGCCAAAGACCAGGCAGGGGCCCAGCCAGGTAGGCCTCTATGAAGTCACCTGCAGGGCAACCTGCCCAGAGGCCCCCGTGAGGGCTGGGCTGGCCCTGGGGGCACCCAGGAGACGTGACAGCAGCTTGGGGGAGGCCTGGGGGTCATGGAGCAGGCTGAGCACTGTCGGCAGGGGACAGGGAACAAGGGGCTGCACGGGGTGGGGGCAGGCAGATGGGAGAGGCCATGCTGCGATCCCTGAGCAGGCTAGCTGAAGGACTGTTCTCTGGCCCAGGCACAAGGCACAGGCTGGGAGGTCAGAGGGACCAGTGTCCTGAAAACAGGCAGAGGAGGGAGGAGCTGAGCAGCTTCTCCTGAGTCCTCCCACTCGCCCTCCCTGGGCCCTGGCATCCTCTTCTTTAGGAGATAAGAGGAAAGTCTACTTTACAGAAGTTTTAAGAGAACCAGAAACCCAAAAGCAGGGGGCTGGGGCACACGGCCGCCCCGCCAGATCTTATCACCGGCGCCCACATCCACCATGGGCGGCGGAGACTGTGCGGGCAGGCCAGGTCCCGGACCGACTATAATCCCCAGCCCACAGGGACAATTGGCATTTACACAGCTTCTCCAGGCCCTTCCTCCCCTGGGCTGGCAGTGAATGTGATGGGTGCAGGTGAGCCAGCGTGGCACCGACACAATGGACAGAGTGCCCGGGACCCAGTCCTGCCAGCTTCTCCTGGGCCGCTGTGTCCAGAAGGGCCGCAGACCAGAGCCTACCTGCCGGCCAGCCACATGCAGGACCTGGAGGGTCCCGGCCCCAGGGAGGGGTCCCTCCGGAGAGGTCAGCAGGGGTGTCCCGGCCTGGAGGCCTGTCTCCTGACCCTCAGGCTACGGGGGAGCCATGCGCCAGAGACCTTGACCTGGGGGTTCCTTGGGAGCGGTGGGCGGGACACACACAACTCCAGCTCTGTGAGGGCTAGCCTTCCTCCTGAGAGACCCCCGGAACCCTGTAGCCTGTGCCACCCAAGTGGGGTGTGGGAGACAGTGACACCCCCGAAGACGTCCACGCCCTACCCCCTGGAGCCCAAGCTGGGTGTTCCCGCACGTGGCAAGGACCTTGAGGAGCCGAGTACCTTGGAGCATCCAGGCGGCCCAATGTCATCATCTCCAAGGTTTTAAGGGCAAGAGGGGCAGGAGAGAGCCCGGGGAGGCTGTGTGGCCAGGGAGGCAGAAGACACTCAGAACAAAAGGGAGCTTTGACCACAGGGTGGCCACTGACACCAGTCTCCAGGGCCCTGCTCGGCCCTGAGCCAGGTTCCCCCCCCGCCTGTGTTTCCAGTCACACTGCCTCTCCACCCCAGCCCTGCAGGCCTGGCCCGGCCCGGCACCGGGGCCTCTGCACTGGCGGCACACCTGGGCCCCCGGGAGGGGCGGCCTCTAACGCGCAGCCCAGCGCCGTCCTGCCCAGCACTCCCTCACGCCGCATCTCCTGACCTCGGCACCTTCTCGCAAGCTCCCTCGTTTGCCCACCTGCTTGTTCACTGTCTGTGTTCCTCTCTTCTTGCCCCAGCACCTGGGCCAGGCAGGCGCCCTTCTATTTCATCTTTGTTGACCAAATGAATGGATGAATCAGGGAGTGGACGAGTGGGCTTTGAAGCTGGGGTCAGTTCAGCTCAGTTTGGTCTCAGCCGTGTCTGACTCTTTGTGACCACATGGACGGAAGCACGCCAGGCCTCGCTGTCCATCACCAACTCCCAGAGTCCACCCAAACCCATGTCCATTGAGTCGGTGATGCCATCCAACCATCTCATCCTCTCCTTCTCCTCCCACCCTCAGTTTTTCCCAGCATCAAGGTCTTTTCAAATGAGTCAGCTTTTCGCATCAGGTGGTCAAAGTATTGGAGCTTCAGCTTCAGCATCAGTCCTTCCAATGAATATTCAGGACTGATTTCCTTTAGGATGGACTGGTTGGATCTTCTTGCTTTACAAGGGACTCTCAAGAGGCTCGAATCACTCTCAAGGGGTTCAAGGGCCCCTTGGGACCCCTGGAGCTCAGAGACTAGGCCAGCCCCTCGAGTGTCCCACAGAGGGGACCTCAGAACCGAGCTGCCGCCGCCCGGCTCTGAGCCCAACTGCCATGCCAGGCTTTTGTGGAGGAGATTCTTCGTGCAGGAGCAGCTCATGTTGTAAGAAACCTCCTGGGAGCGGATTAGCCTCTTCCCTTGGAGCATTACATCAGGCCGCAGTCCATCTCCTCCCGCCGCCCCCAGCCCACTCCTCCTTCACTTTTAATACCAGCCAGCAGCACGGACTTCATTCTCTCCAGCCCAGGATCCCTCCCGAAGCGGCTGCCGCGTTTATGCTACAGCACGTCGCCAAGCTCTGGCAGGAACACGGCTATAAATAGAAGGCGAGAGGAGGGAAGGGCCTGCGGGGCCCACTCCAGCAAGGGAGGCGCGGGGAGAAAGGCAGCTGGCCAGTGCCAGCCACGCCACGGGCGGCCACCGTGGGGGCACAGGGTGGGGTTCACACAAGGAGAGTCCGCGGCGGGTGGAGGAGCTGCCTGCACCCCGAGGCTGCACCTGGAGGCAGCATGAGCACAATGCTGTCCCCCACACCCCCTCCAGAGCCTCCCCCAAGGCCAGGAAACCTCCCCCAGCAGCCTCACGGGCTCCTGGAGGACACAGGGCACAGCGCACAGGCATGGCTTCCACAGGCTTTGAGCAGGGACGCTGAGGTGTAGAGAGGAGATGGGGCTGCCAGGGCCCTGACGGAAGGTCTGCCACCCAGGGGCGGGGGTGGGGAGGAGTGCGGCTGGAGTCCTGCTTCTGGAGCGGAGCCAGGTCTTTCTGCCTTGGCTTCCCCTCTCTCCCAGGAGGGGTGGGAAGAGCTCTGCTTCCCCAGGCGGGGCCAGTTTTAGACCCCCGCCCCCACCCCCAGCCTCTGCTGCACTCTGTGCCTGGAGGGAGCTGGCCTTCCTGGTGCCCAGGAGACACGGGGCACAGCACTCACTGCAGAGGGCTCCTGGGCTCAGAGGAGCCAAGCAGCAGGGGCAGGGCCTGAGGGGAGGGGGTGTCCCGGCTCCGCTGCACTCTGGCCCCACTCCCTCCCCACCTCCCACCACAGGCACTGCCCACCTCTCATTTCACCATTACTGTCCTTAGGGGTGACAGGAGCTCCTGAGGGCATCCTGGCCACTGTCCTAAGGTTTCATCATCTCATGCAGCCCCCAGACCAAGCCCGCCAGGTGGCGAGGACACAGCCTCACTTACAGGGGACCCTGTCCCGGTGGGGAGAGGCCCACAGCCAGCCAGGTGCACAGTTGGGTACTCAGCTCCCTCGGGAACCCTGATGGCCAGAGCATGCGTTATTTTTCATACAGCTTTATTGAGATTTAGTCTACAAACCACAGCTCACCCACTGAAGTGCACAATTCCATGGCTTTTCATCTATTCCCAGATCTGAGCAACCATCGCTACAGGCAATGTGAGAGTGTTTTCATCACCTCCAAAAGCGACCCCCTACCCCTTCTCCTCTCCCACCTGTCCCCCAGCCCCGAACAACCAGGATTCAAGCTTCCAGCTCTACAGACACCCCATTTCTACAGACTGTCACACAAGAGTGGGGAACCACTCCCTTCTCCAGGTGATCTTCCTGTCCCAGGTATCAAACATGGGTCTCCTGCATTGCAGGCAGATTCTTTACTGTCTGAGCCACCAGGGAAGCCCCCATAACCACACATACTTGGTCTTCAAGAGCAGGCTTCTCTCCCCGAGTGTGATGCTGTTGGGGCTCAGTCTGTGGGTGTCTATGCCTTGCTCCCTCTCATGATGGACACACCACAGCTGGTCATCCACGCATTTGTGGACGGGCACCCGAGTGCCTCTGCCCTTGTCTGTTGTGAGCAATGCCACTGCGGACGCTCAAGGACAGTGTCTGTGTGGACACAGTCTCTGGTTCTCGAGGGCACACACCTCGGAGCAGAATTGCCGGTTTGAGTGGGGGGTGGCATTTAATCAGCCGAGGGATCACCAGGCTGTGCTCTGCAGCAGCGGCGTGACCGTATTCAGATTCTCTGCGTTCCTCCCAGCACGTGCACTGCCCACCCTTTCTGTCCAGCCATCCCAGCACATGGCGCAGTGGCATCTCCTGCCGAAACCGCGCCTGGCCAGGCTGCTGCGGCCCTCGTGGTCCACAGGGTGGACGTGCCTCTCTGCCCTCTGACCCAGACAGAGGTTTGGAAAGGCCTTCTTTCTGGTCTTATTCAATCATCTCTCCCTGGCTGGGAACCTTCTGGAATTCCAATCCCNTTATCTGTTCTCTGGATTCCGGTCTCAGCGTTCAATGGTCGCTTTCTGATCACATACCTAGCACTCGGCCTGCATGCTCCTTGGGGCTGTGCCGAGATGGCCGGCACATGCCAGGCTCTTAGTGATTGTCAGCTGGATGAATGATGGAAGGCTTTATTCGTCTTAAGTTTCCCCAAGGGAGCTGTTAAAAGACCTTGGACCTGGTTCCCAAAAAGCCCCACAGGTATGTCTGGTTTATTCCCGTGCTCTCCTCTCGGCCTTGCGGGGCCAGGCAAGCATTTCCTGAATGAGCAAATGAATGACTTTCTCCTTGACAATAACCAGTAAGTTACTCACGCTGGCCATGAGACTGCTTGCAAACTAATCTGCACTTTGGTAAAACGAAATCACGTGGGAACAACTAGGGTGAAAGAGACTTTCACTTCCAGCCCAGGAATAACGGGGACAAAGTGGCACTCGCCCCAGCACAGCACAACACAATAGAGCCTGGGCAGAAGACACGAAACCGTGGGTTGCGACACCCCGGGCGTTATGCAGCAACATACAGTGACCCCAGAGAGATGACGTGAGCCCACGGTTCCTCAGCTTCCTGCCTTGAGACATTTCTGGGTCATGACACAGGGAAGGGGGCGCTTAGGGGGAGCCCAAAGGCTCTGTGAGGTGAGGGACTGGACCTGTGAGTCCAGGGAGGTGAAGGCCCCCAGAGCTTACAGGAGAGAACACTGGAGAAAAGAGAGCAAGGACAAGAGAGGGAGAGCTCGGAGACCCAGAGGGGCCCCGGAGGAGTCAGCAACATCCAGCACATAGGCATGGCTGGGGAAGGACCAGCCGCCAGGGTTGCAGGGAGAAGTTGCTGCTCACAAAGACCCAGGGACAGAACCCGCTCCCACCGGCCAGACGAAAGAACGTGAGAATTCAGAAAGTGGTGGCCTTGCTGGAAAGTTCTGAGCTCTGCAGTGGGAAAGAATTTGCTCTAGACTAAAAGATGCTCTGGTCTTGCTTAAAAGATCTTGAAAGCAAAAACCAAAATGACATAACCTTTTCTAAGCAATAGAACTGTGTCCCAGAATCTCGAGCATATTTATATCCTGCACCCAACAAGGCAAAATTGATCATGTCTGCCATGCAATGGAAGATTACTAGGCATTCAAAGAAACAGAAAAATATGACTCACGATGAGGAGGGGAAAAAAGCCAACAATCAAAACTGGTCTAGAACTAAGACCGAATTAGCAAATGAGAATATTAAAGCAACTGTAATAACCTCAGGTATTCAAAAAGTTAAGCAATGAGAGGGGAGGTACAAAAAAGACTCAGTCCAAACTTCTATCAGTGAAATGTACAATATTTAAGATAGAAATAAGTGGGATGGGGATAATAGCATATTACATTGCAGAAGGAAAAATAAGTGTACTTGAAGACACAGCAATACAAAAGATCCAAAATAAAATATGCAGATTAAAAGCTTTACAAGAATATTGGTACATTCTTAGAAAATTTCAAGTGGCCAGACCCACCTGCAGTTGGAGTCCCCTGAAGAAGAGGAGCGTGGAGAGACACAGAAAAAAATAACTGAGAAATAACGGCCATTTTCCCCCCAAAATTGATTTAAAAAGCACAACTGTAAACTCCAAGACCCAAGAAGCTAAACAAACCCCAAGCACAAGAAGNGGAGAGACACAGAAAAAAATAACTGAGAAATAACGGCCATTTTCCCCCCAAAATTGATTTAAAAAGCACAACTGTAAACTCCAAGACCCAAGAAGCTAAACAAACCCCAAGCACAAGAAGTAAACTACACCAGGGCACACTGCGATCAAGCCCAGTGACAATGAAAACAGCCTTAAAAGCAGTCAGAGAACAAATGTCACACATAGAGGAACAAGGGAAGAGTGAGCGTGGCTTCTCATCAGAAACATGTGAAAGAGGAGATGGTGTAAGTGCTGCACAGGGTGGGGTGCAGAACCGCTAACCAGGATCTGAAACCAGGCTGAAAACAACTCTTCCCCAGAATAAGGTGAAATACTTTTTCAGAATTACAAAAACAGAAAGAATTTAGCAGAAACAGACCTGCATTTTCAGAAAGGTGAAAATAAAGTCTTTCAGGTACAAAGAAAACAACACCAGATGAAGACACAGGCGGAGAAGGCAGTGGCACCCTACTCCGGCACTCTTGCCTGGAAAATCCCATGGATGGAGGAGCCTGGTGGGCTGCCGTCTATGGGGGTCTCACAGAGTCGGACAAGACTGAAGCGACTTAGCAGCAGCAGGAGACACAGGTAAGAAGAAACAAAGGCGCAGGAAATGCTGACTCCATGGGTGAATATATAAGATTTTGTTCTTGTTGAAAACTCTATAAAATAATAAAGATGTTTTCTGTGGTTTATAATTTTCACACAAATAAGATGCATGATAACAGTGATACCACTTGGGAAGAAGAAGGTATAAACATCAAGGTTACAATGTCACTTTAAGTTAAAGATGTATACTATACCTAAAGCGGCACTAACATAACGTAGTTTAAAAAAAGTCACAGTTTTAGCCAAAAGGGAGATAAATCGTCTTTGTTCACGGATGACATGATTGTCTATGTAGAAAATACAAAAAGCTAACTAAAAATCCTCTTGAAACTAAGCGATTATAGCTAGGTTGGAGGATATGAGGGATAATAAATACACAAAATCAATCAATGGGACTTCCCTAATGGTCCAATGGCTAAGACTCTGTGCTCCCAAGGCAGGGTTGCCTGGGTTCCATTCTTGGTCAGGGAACCAGATCCCATGTCTGACAACGAAGAGGCCGCATGCTGCAGCAAAAGACCCTGTAGGCCACAGCTAGGAGGGAAGACCCCGCAGGCCACAGCAAGGAGGGAAGACCCTGCAACTAGGAGCCAGTGCAGCCAAACACATCAACTACATAAATGAGCATTTTTTTTAAGTTAGTTAGCACCCCCCGAAATGAAACACTTAGGTAAAATTCTAACAAAATATGTTTAAGATCTATGTGAGGAAACTCTGATGAAGGTAATCAATGAAATAATTAAAATATACAGAGAGATATTCCATGCTTGTGAATAGATTCAATACTGTCAAGATGTCAGTTTTTTCCCAACCTTATATATAAAGCCACTGAAATCAAAATCAAAACCCCAGAAGGTAACTTTATGGACACTGGCAGACAGCTTCTAAAGTTCATATGGAGTGGCAAAAATAAACCGACCAACCCAGAAACCGGAGCAGCCAACAATGCACGGACAGAGAAGAGCAAGGTGAAGAATTGACCCTAGCTGACTTCAAGACTGACCAAAAGGCACAGTAGTTACGACAGTGTAGTACTGGTACAAGAACAGGCAAGCAGATCAATGCAACAGAGGACAGCCCAGAGACAGATCCAGGTCAATACAACCCAACAGTCTTTGATAAAGGAACAAAAGTGATACAATGGAAAAATGACAACATCTTCAACAAATGGTGTTGGAACGACAGGACACCAGCATGCCAAAAAAAACAGACCTTACACTCATCACAGAAATTAGATTAAAATGGGTCATGTAAACGTAAAATGCAAAAGGATACAATTTCTAGGAGATAACCTAAAAGTCTACATGACCTTGGTATAGTGATGAATTTTAAAATACATCAAAGGCACTATCCATAAAATAAAGGATTGGTAAGGTGGAAAGAATTAAAAACTCCTCTCTGCAGAAGACACCATCAAGGGAATAAGAAGACAAGCCTAGGAGGAAATATTTGCAAAACACATATCTGGTAGAAGACTGTTACCTAAAACATACAAATAACTCTTAAAACTCAATGATAAGAAAACAACTCAAAAAAATGTGCTGAAGACCTGAACTGACACCTTCCCAAAAAAAGATAACTTATGGCAAATAAGCATTTTATAAAGAGATGCTCAACATCATATGTAATTAGGGAACTGCAGTTTAAAATAAGATACAACTACATACCTGTATTCTAAACACTGAAACTCTAAAGCTCTGACAACAGCAAATGATGACAGTAAGGAGTAACTGTACTCTCACTCATTGCTGAGGGGCGTGCAAAAGGGAACATCCATTTGCAAAGACAGTTTGGTAGTTTCTGACAAAACCAAACTCTTACCATATGATCCAATAATCATGCCCTTTGCTATTTACCCAGATCATCTGAACACTTATGTCCAAAGAAAACCTGCATACGGATGCTTTATTCACAAATGCCAAAACTTGGAAGGAACCAAGATGCCCTTTAGTGAGTGAGTGGATAAATACACTGTGGTACATCCAGACAATGGAATATTCTTCAAAACTAAAAAAAAAAAAAATGAGTTGTCATGTCATGAAAAGACATGGGGGAACTTTAAATGAATATTACTAAGTANACTCATCACAGAAATTAGATTAAAATGGGTCATGTAAACGTAAAATGCAAAAGGATACAATTTCTAGGAGATAACCTAAAAGTCTACATGACCTTGGTATAGTGATGAATTTTAAAATACATCAAAGGCACTATCCATAAAATAAAGGATTGGTAAGGTGGAAAGAATTAAAAACTCCTCTCTGCAGAAGACACCATCAAGGGAATAAGAAGACAAGCCTAGGAGGAAATATTTGCAAAACACATATCTGGTAGAAGACTGTTACCTAAAACATACAAATAACTCTTAAAACTCAATGATAAGAAAACAACTCAAAAAAATGTGCTGAAGACCTGAACTGACACCTTCCCAAAAAAAGATAACTTATGGCAAATAAGCATTTTATAAAGAGATGCTCAACATCATGTGTAATTAGGGAACTGCAGTTTAAAATAAGATACAACTACATACCTGTATTCTAAACACTGAAACTCTAAAGCTCTGACAACAGCAAATGATGACAGTAAGGAGTAACTGTACTCTCACTCATTGCTGAGGGGCGTGCAAAAGGGAACAACCATTTGCAAAGACAGTTTGGTAGTTTCTTACAAAACCAAACTCTTACCATATGATCCAATAATCATGCCCTTTGCTATTTACCCAGATCATCTGAACACTTATGTCCAAAGAAAACCTGCATACGGATGCTTTATTCACAAATGCCAAAACTTGGAAGGAACCAAGATGCCCTTTAGTGAGTGAGTGGATAAATACACTGTGGTACATCCAGACAATGGAATATTCTTCAAACCTAAAAAAAAAAAAAAAAATGAGTTGTCATGTCATGAAAAGACATGGGGGAACTTTAAATGAATATTACTAAGTAAAAGAAGCCAAACTGAAAATGTTACATACTGTATGATCCCAACTATATGACATTTTGGAAAAGGCAGAACTGCGGAGACTATAAAAAGATCAGTGGTAGTCAGTGGCCTTGGGGGATATGAAGAGGTGGGGCACTAAAGATTTTCAGGGCACCGAAATTATTCTGCACGATACTCTTAACGGTGCACACATGCTGTTACATTAATACATTGTCAAAATTCATAGAAGGGGTCACACCAAAAATGAATCCTCATGCAAACTGTAGATTCTGGGTAATACTCAACAAGGTAGGTTCACTGATGGCAAGCCTACATGTCCACTCTGGTGGGGATGCTGCCGACGGGAAGGCAGGGGGGCAGCAGGTGAACAGGAGCTCTCTGTACTGTCCACTCAAGGCTGCTGTGAACCCAAAACTATTGTAAAGAATAAAGGCTGTTTTTAAAAATGGAATTATAAAAATACTTAACAAGTCCAAAGGAAGAAGGCAGTAAAAGAGGAAAATGGAACAAAGAGCAGTTGGAACAGACAGAAAAGAGAATATCATAGACTTAAAGACAGAGATAAACTTAACAATCACATCAAATGTTAACATTAAATGGACCCAAATAAAAGGCAGACATCATCAGGATAAAAGCAAAATAAAACTAAACTAAATAAGATCTAACCATATGTTGCTAAAAAGAAATACACTTTATAAAGAAACAGGTTAAAATTGCAAGTATGGGAAAAGGTCTAGCAGGCAATCACTGATGCAAAAGTGACTAGAATGGCTATATTAATATCAGTGCAAGTGATATTATGAAGTTTTGAATGGTATTTCATAATGATAAAGCAATCAGTTCATCAAAATGACCTAAGAATCCCAAATGTCTAACATAGAGTAGCAGAAGTTCAAAATTTGAAAAGCTAACTCTGAGAGAGCAACTAATGGAAGCAGCAAAATGCACAGTTTTAAGGGGTGTATTTCTCACTCTCAATAATTAATAACAACAAGTACACAGAAAATCAGTCAGGACATAAAAGACTTGAACAATCCTGTCAAACCACCTGACCTGGTTAACACTTTCAGAGCATACTGCCCAAACCGGATACACACCCCTTTCAAGTGCAGGTGAGACATTCATCAACATAGACCATATTCTCGACTGTTAAGTTTAAGAAGATTGTCACACAGAGTATATGCTCTGACGAGGGTATTATATTAACATTTAATAGCAGAAAGAGATCTGGAAAATCCCCGAATATTTAGAAACTAGACAATACACTTCCAAATAACCCTCTGGTCAGACAAGAAATTAAATGGGAAATTAGAAATTATTTTGAGCTGAGTGAAAATGAAAACTTATCGAGACCTGTGAGACGCCAATAAAGTAATGCTTACTGGGGAATTTATGGCACTAAACACCTATTAGAGGAAACGGAAAATCTCAAATTTATGATTTCAGCTTCTACACTAAGAAATTAGCAACAGAAGAACAGATTAAATCCGATGTTTTAAAAAAAAAAAAAAAAGGGAAGGAAATAAACAGCAAAGTGGAAATCAATGAAATGAAAAACAGAAAATCAATAGAGAAAATCAATGAAACCAAAAGCCAGTTCTTTGGGAAGCTCAGTAGAATTAGTAAACCTCCAGACGCCCTGATCAGGAAAAACAAGAGGATACAAGTGATCAGGATCAGGAATGAGAGGGGCGATGTTGGAAGAAGAACATCCACCATGGGACCCAAAGACGCCACGCCTAGAGAGTGATGCCAAAGAAACGAACGTGCACGGCCCCAAGCTGGAAGCAAGCCCAGTGGCTATGGAGGGAGCGGGTGAGGAGTACAAGGTGGGCGCCTCTGACGGGGTGCCGCCTGGCCACGGGAAGGGGCAGACTGCTGAGATGCGCAACAGGAAGGAATCTCAAAACGGTCATTCTGAATGAAAGAAGCCGGCCACAGGAGAGTACACAGCGCAAGAGCCCACTGATACAAAACTAACCTACGCTGACGGAAAGCCGACTGGTGACGGGTGTGGGGCGGCGCTGGGGGCCAGAAAGAAAGCACTACAGCAGGGCAAGAGGAAGCTCAGGTGGAGAAGGCTTTACCAGGGTATGCCTGGCCCAGGGTACGCCAGGGTGTGCCTGCCCAGTCGCTTAGTCGCATCCCACTCTTTGCAACCCCGTGGACTGTAGCCCGCCAGGCTCCTCTGTCCACGGGATTCTCCAGGCAAGAATGCCAGAGTGGGGTGCCATGCCCTCCTCCAGGGAATCTTCCCAACCCAGGGATCAAACCCGCGTCTCCTGTGTCTCCTTCGTTGCAGGCAGGTTCTTTACCACTGGGTCACCTGGGAAGCCCTTCACCAGGTATACATTCGTCCAAATGTGTCAGATCATACCCTTTGGATATGCTTAGTTTACTGTGTGTCAACCAGACCTCCGATAAAGCTGCTAAACCTCTGGAAACTGAGTCAGCCAGGGCGTGAGGGGCTCACTTTCTTACCAGGAAGGCCAGGCCTCTTCCATGAACAACACCCAAGTGCCGGATGACAAGTACAGCCTCTGCCTGGGGGAACGTCTAGTCACTGCTTAAAATGGAGGAGGAAAACTCCGGTTCAGGGTGACTGAGCTGCTTAATGTCTATGCCGAGGTCCCCCAGACGGTGGGTTGGGGGGCTTGAGGGGGTGCCGACACTGGCTTGGCCCCACCAGGCCCGTAGCAGACAGGAGCATCCTTGCTCTCATCACAGCCTGGAAGGATGGCTGCTGGGTCCGCTTTAAAGATGAGGACCTCGGTTCCAAGCTGACTTCTGCCCAGGGGGTGTCTCACTGTCAACTCCCAAAATAGGAAGGGGTCTTGCCAGAAATGTCAATGTAAATGAGCAAGTCAAAGACAGTGATATATGTTTAAGTTTTTTCCTAAATCTTTATCAGTCGTTGTTGTTCCATTGCCCAGTCATGTCCGACTCTGCGACGCCATGGACTGCAGAACTCCAGGCTTCCCTGTCCATTACCATCTCTCAGTTTGTTCAAACTCATGTCCATGGATGGAGGAGCCTGGTGGGCTGCAGTCCATGGGGTCCAGAAGAGTCGGACACGACTGAGCAACTTCACTTTCACTTTTCACTTTCATGCACTGGAGAAGGAAATGGCAACCCACTCCAGTGTTCTTGCCTGGAGAATCCCAGGGATGGGGGAGTCTGGTGGGCTGCCGTCTACGGGGTCGCACAGAGTCGGACACGACTGAAGTGACTTAGCAGCAGCAGCATGTCCATGGAGTCAGTGATGCTATCTAACCATCTCATCCTCTGACGTCCTCTTCTCCTTTTGCTTTCAGTCTTTCCCAGCGTCAGGGTTCTTTTTTTCCCCAATACTAAAACCTTTATCAGGTTAATATTTTAAAAACTAGTGACTACTTAATGTCCATTTTATTTTTCAAATCAACCCCATTGGTATTTCAAGCCTTGGGCCAAGTGTCCCTGCCCACTGGCACCTGGACCACCTTCTGCCCAAGGACCACTGTGCATCAGCCGGGCCCCACGGGAAAGCTGCTGCAAGGTGTGACTTGGAGTGACCTGTGACTGCATAGCTGGGCCTCAGGTTGCCTGGTAACAGGGGTAGGGGGGTGATACGCTGTGTCGCTCCAGGGCAACCGTCAGTACCACCTTAGTCCGGAGCAGAAGAGCACTGGGAGGCAGAGAGGGCAGCTGGGAAGTGAGGGGGGGACCACCTGCCACGGGCACTCACCCCACCCCCACGAGGCACCCGTGCCGCCAGCACACCCCCAGGTATGACACGGGGTGTCACTTGGCAGGCGGTCCCATCCCAGCCAGGCCTGGCCCTCACACAGGGGTGACCCCAACAAGCTGCCTCCATCCCCGATGGGGTCTCTGCTGGGTCCCACTGTGATGTCAGCTGCCCCCCCACCCCCCCATCTCATATGT
>SJYW01056756.1:299416-376203 GCA_006410735.1 Raphicerus campestris
GGGGGGTGGGGGTGGGGGGGTGAGTCAAAACAACGCCAAAGCTCACCCGGCCGGTGGGGGCAGTGCTGGGGCTCATCACCCTGGACACCCACACCTCCCACTGTCCCCCATCCATGTGGCCTTCCAGTCTGGCCAGACGCAGCACGTGCTCCTGGCTACCAGTTCCCTGGGGTCCTGGGCTGGGATAAAAGGTAAGCACGCCTTTGACCCTGAACCAGAGGGAGGCAGGTAGTGGCGGAAGACAGAGGTTAGCAAAACCAAGAGAGAGACAACTGTGTTAACGCAGGAGGGTGGAAAGGGAGCCTCACTGAGTGAGCTCTCATCCATTTTATTAACAGGCCTCGACTGGAACACTGACATCGCTAATCTCGTTAAGGAGGGCCTCTCCTGCTTCCTCCCCTCCGCCCTGCCCGGCCATGGCTCATCTTTCTCAGTAATGGGGTTACTTGGGGCCTGGCCGGGCTGGGGAACATTACGACGTGTGGCCGCTGAACTGGGACAGCAGGTGTTTGTCCATGCATCTGCAGAAAACGCTCACAGCACCATCTCTGCATCGGGACACACACAGGCAAGGACACCGGGAAATTGAATCTCATTACTAATTAATGGCTTTAATGCCTGTGATCAGGCCTCAAACACACTCTATTTTCCCAAAGATAAGGTTAGCCCTGTTTGAACTGGGAGCCCAAGTGCTCTGCAAATGCTGATGCCAGAGAGCTCAGCTCCGCTAATCAAATTCAGACGTTCTGAATTGACCGCCTAGATTTTCAAAACTGTGACCAGAGAATAAATGACACTGGGAGGCTGGCTTTGTTCTCCAGTGAAAGGTGCCACGTGGTGGAGTGGTAGAGGGACCGAAGATGCAGGACTCAGGGGCGCAGGCCCGGGGGCTCACACTCGCCGCAGGGAAGGGGGCGGTCTCCACCCTGGAACTTGGTGCTCAGAGCACAAAGCAGGGGTTCCGGACGAGGGGCAACTCTGCCCCCCAACCCCGGGACCTGGGACGAGGTCTGGAGACAGTCTGGTCGTCACACCTGGGGAAGGGCGCCGGCATCCAGTGGGCAGAGGCAGGGTGATCAACAGACCACACAGCCTTGCGTGTTCACAGCACCTGGGGGCAGCCCTCACTGCCAGGGACTGACGGGGGACTTGGAGGGGGGCAACCTCACGCCTTGTGAGAAGGGGTCTCAAATTGCCCTGTCGGTCCTCCACTGGCTAGCCACAGGCCCCCTGCCGCCTGCGTGTACACACACACACACCACACACACACAAGCACACACACCCATGCACACACACCCCACACTACACACAGGCCCCCTGCAGCCTGCATATATGCACACACACCACACACACACAGGCACACACATTCAGGCACACACACCCCACACCACCTTGCAACCTGTGTGTACACACACACACACCACACACACCCACGCAGACTCCCCACACACACACAGGCCCCCTGCAGCCTGCGTGTACACACACACACACATACACGCATACAGGAACACACGAAGCCTGTTGGTAATAACCCGGACTCGGGGCTTCAGAGGCAGCCAGGACCTGGCCACAGGGGCCCACTTCTGTGAAGACGCCCCCCTCCAGCTCCAGGAGGAGCCAGTGTTCAGCAGGTCAGAGCCCCTTCGGGTGGCACTGGGCTCGGCGGGTCCGGGTCTAGGCACCCACCTCCTGCAGCACGGCGTCCTGTGGAGCTGATGTCCAGGCCTGGGCCTGCACCACCTCTGGCGCAAAGCAACACTGCTCAGTTGGACTTTAGATCCTGTTTGTCCTGAGCTGACAGCAGGTGAACAGAACCACCCTTCACAGGAAAGCAGAGTGACAAAGGGCTTCCTTGGGCTGCCGTGTGTCAGGGGGACAGGAGGAGGCTGCTGGTGGGGCAGTCTCAGAGCCAAGGGCCAGGCTTGCTGGCCGAGTGGCTCACTGGGTCTGGCTATGAAGGGAGTGCTCACCCAGCCAGGGGCCAAGGCAGCTAGGTGCAAAGGAGCCATGTTCAAAACCAGCCTGGGCCACTTTCTAGGCGGTGTGCCCTGGGAGAGATGCTTAACTTCGAGCCTCCGTTTCCTCCCCTCTTAAATGGGACATGATCCCTACTTCATTGGCAAGTGAGGTGCTGGCTCTAGGGGCCCTGTACAGAGGGGCCATCTCATGGAGGCTGACACGCCTGGCCCAGAGCTGGTCCCACGTCAGAGGAGCTTTCAAAAGGAAACCCTGACTCTGCTCCATTCTGACCATGTCCATCGAGGTGTGTCCCCTCTGCAGAGCACCCCACATCCAGTGGTGGGGGGCCTGGCTCCCGCCCAGCCTGTCCCCTCTGCTGCCAAGCCTGTCATTCTACGGCTGTCCCGCAGCAGAGGGTCTGCTTGTTTAGGGAGGCAGCAGCCAAGGGGAGGGGCCGTGAGCTCTTCATGGAGCCATGGAGACGGGGAGCCCAGCCTCTGGAGGGGCGCCCAGGAGCTCACAGACTGGTCTGGGACCCCATCCTGCCCCGCTGGCACTGGGCACTGTGCACAGCCCATGCTGCCCTCCTGACCACCCCCAGCGTGCACCACGTGACTGCCATGGGGTTCGCACCATCCAAGGAGGCTCCGAACTGTCTCATGACTCGGGAGGGCTGCCCAGGGTGGCTGTCAGACAGGCATCTGGGAGAAGAGGCGACCCAGGCCAAGTGGTGGCCCTGGCCACCTGGGGGACCAGGCAGCATCCCGAACACAGCTCTTCACGCTGGGCGCCCCCGGGGGACAGGCTCTGGAAACCCAGGTGTGAACCCTGCCGGGCGATCGTGCACCCCCAGGAGTAGGACAGTGACCCGGCTATCCTCTCCAGCCCTGTTCCTGGCCCGTGGCCCACAGACCGCACTCGCCCTGTCATTCCTGTCGGGTCCACGGCCGCACAGCAGAGGACACGCTTGTGCACGTCACCGGGTGGATGCTGCTTCTGCCTGGGGCTCCCCCGGCTGAGCCTCGGAGGGTCTGGTGGGGATGGGTGCGAAACAAGGACCTGCACACTACCTGCAGCCTCGAGTCCCAAACAAACAGCAGCGACTGCCAGGACTTCATCGCACATTAAAGCTGTTCCTGTGCCGATCGCTGTGTCTGTCATGGAGAGGACCTGAGAGCAGGCCCGCAGCGGAGAAAGCCCATTGTTCCTTTCCTAAGCCTGGGGGAGGATAGTCAAGGAGCGAAAAGACAGGAACCAGGGTTCGTGCAGGCCCTACTGTGTGCTGGGCACATCTTGACCCTAACTCCCTTAGGACTCTCGGAGCCCTGGGAAGAAAGAATGCACTGGGTTCTTTGGGAGATATCAGATCCTCTAGGGACAGGCACTGGAGAAGGAAATAGCAACCCACTCCAGTGTTCTTGCCTGGAGAATCCTGTGGATGGAGGAGCCTGGTGAGCTGCTGTCCATGGAGTCTCACAGAGTCGGACACGATTGAAGTGACTTAGTAGCAGCAGCAGCAGGGACAGGCAAGAGAGAGGATTCTTTGCTCAGTTTTGGACTCTACATCAGGGACGCAGGGTCTGGCCCAGGTCCCCAGAGGCCACGGTGAAAGAGGGACAGGCCCAGCTGCCCTGCTCCAGCGCAGAGCCCACTCTGCTTTGCCGCACCTGCATTGTGCACAGGACCCATCCGCCCAACAACTCTGGAGGAAAAAAGGTCACCGCTGACAAGTTGGAGGAGCCAGGTGCCACCCTGCATCGCCAGGGCCCTCTCCGTGGGCGCTTCAGTGAGACACCTGGACATGGCGATCTCAGAGCACTACCAGGAAGATGGGGGAGCCGGCCAGACAACCCCCGGGGACCCTTCCAGCCTGCGCAGCCTGAGCATCTATGATTCAGACACAGCTCTCCCCTGGGGCTCACTCGGCTTAATTGCCAGGCAGTGCAGCTGATGGGATCTGTAATCAACGTGGGGTAGGAGTGCGGTGGGGGCGGTGGGAGAGGTGAAGTCATCAGCAAGCGGACACTTAGATGAGCACTTAGAGCCACCACTTAGCATCTGAAAGCATCCTTTTCAATTATCTGACAAAGAGCCCACAGCTAACCTGAAACCCCGAGTACACAGCTGGAGTGTTGGGAAGCCATCGGGATCACGATGCTAGACGGCTGGGAGACGCGAGAGGTGGGAGTTGCAAAGCTTTGGAATTGAAAACCAGCCAAGCACAAACCAATTACCCGCCTGAGACCCTCCTCTGCTGAACAGCAGTGGGAGGGGACAGGGACCCCAGCGTGTGATGCTCGGGGTCACCAGCTGTGGTGAACAGTCACTAAGCAAAGCCAACACAAGAGAAGGCGGCGGAGTAAGAGCCTGATTCTCAGCACAAGGAGAGATGGAGGGGGAGGAGGCCTGCTCAGGACACTCCCTCTCCTTCCTCCCCTGCTCCCGGTGCTATTCACAAAGTCAGTCTGTGAGCAGAGCCCTGGGCTTCTCCAGGGGCTCAAGAACCCACCTCTGCCCTGCGGGGTGGGGGTGCACACGGGTCACTCAGCAGTGCCGGGGCTCAGGGAGAGGAGTCCGCCTCAGTCCCCTGGGAGGCCTGCTCCGGCCCCAGGACCCTTATTCTGGGTGCACGCCCAGGAGCTGGGCAACACAGTCAGTCCCCACACTGTCCCCACCCCACCTCCCAGCCGGGTAGCACTCACTTCTGTCTCTGTAGAGTCGCCTGTTCTGGACATCTCACATGAAAGGAACCAGCCAGTAGGTGAGCTTGTGTGTCTGGCTTCTTTCATTAGCTGCATGGATCAGGAACCCGCAGTTCCTTTTCTCAGTGAGTAATATTCCACAACATGGATGACTCACACTTACCTGTTCATCAGTTGACAGACGCTTGTGCTGTCTCCACTACTTGGCTGCTCTGAAGATGCTGCCATGAACATTTGTGTACAAGCTTTTCTGTGAACAAGTTTTGAATTCTCTTGGGTATATATGCATCCCAGAGCAGAACTGCTGGGTCATATAGGAAGCTTATGTTTAACTTTCTGAAGCAGCTGTACCATTTTACATTCGTACTAGCAGTACATGTGGTTCCAGTTCCCCACAAGATCCTAGCAGGTAACAAGTGGCCTCATATTGTGATTGTGACTTGCATTTGATGAAGTGCAAGTTATCCTTTCGTTGTTATACAATAACAATGGTATCCTATCTAGAGAAAGCGTGCCAAGTCCAAGGCCATGAAGATTTATCCCTAAGTTTTCTTCTAAATACTTTATAGTTTTAGCTTTTATTTTTAGGTATTTGATTCATTTGGACTTAATTTTGACATATGGTGTAAAGAAGGGGTCCAGCTTCATTCTTTTGCATATGGATATCCAGTTGTCCCAGCAATTTGTTGAATACATAGCCGACTCTTGAATAACACAGGCTTGACTTGAACGTCTCCACTTACACGTGGATTTTCTTCAATAAATAGGTATGACTTCATAATAAGTTTGAAATTAGGAAGTGTGAGTCGTCCAACTTTATTCCTTTTTTTTTTCCTTCAGTATTATTTTGGCTATTCTGGGTCACCTGAATTTGAATTCTAGGCTCAGCTTGCCAATTTCTGCCAAGAAACCAGCTAGAATTTTGATAAGGATTGTACTGAATCTGTAGATCAATTTGGGGAGGATTGACCTTAACAAAATTAAGTCTTCTGATCCACAAACAAAAGGTTTCTAATTAGTTAGGTTTTTAAATATTTTAATTTCTTTCAAGGATATTTTGTAATTTTCAGCACATACACTTCTTAGATTTATTCCTTTGTTCTGCCAATGTAGACGGAGCTGTGCTCTTACTTTTACTTGTGTTCATTGCTAGTATACAAAAGTACAATTGATATACCAATCTTGCATGGAAACAGAGACTTTTAATTGGATCTAGGATTTAGAAATATGACCTTATCATCCTAAAGAGAAGCTTCTGAAGATGTGGGGGCTGGGCGGGGGTACAGCAGCTAAGCTGGGAGAAGATGAGAGCCAGAGCGACAGTGATAGATGCTTCTGACTGCTGCTATGTCTGCCTTCTTAGGGGAGGGGGTGGTGGGGAGGTGTGGAGGGTGCTGCCCGAGGTGTGGCTACATCAGGATCTGTGCTTTGCAGGGACTGGCTCCGGATGCAAGGGTATAATTGACTCCGATTCACTGGAGACTGTGAGCCACTGCTCCAAATGGTTATCTTCTAAAACTCTGAATGCTGGCCATCGCTTCAATAAGCCAGTATGGGAACATACAATGGGATCCAAGCAATGCTGCTTGGAAGAGGTTCCTGGGCTGCTTTAACAAATTACCGCAAAACTGAGTGGCTTAAAACCACAGCCATCTATTCTCTTACCGCTCGGGAGCCAGAAGTCTGCAATCAGCATTGCTGGGCTGAACCGAGGTGCTGGCAGAGCCGCCCTCTCGTCAGAGCCCTGGGAGACTCTGTTCCTTGCTCTTCCAGCCTTTGCTGGCTGCTGGCTCTCCCTGGCTGGCAGCTGCATTGCTCCAGTCTCTGTCTCTGGGATCACATGGCCTTCTCTCCTGTGCGGTGGCCCTTCTTTGGCCTCCCTCCTATAATAACATGCTGCTGCATTTAGGGCCCATGCGTGTTATCTGGGACACGCTTCCCAGGTGGCACTAGTGGTAAAGAACCTGCCTGCCAGTGCAGGAGACTCAGGAAATGCAGGTTCAATCCTTGGGTCGGGAAAATCCTCTGGAGGAGGACACGGAAACCCACTCCAGTTTTCTTGCCTGGAGAATCCCATGGACAGAGGAGCCTGGCGGGCTATAGTCCACAGGGTCACGAAGAGTTGGACACGACTACAGCAACTTACCATGCACGCATTCATGTTATCTGGCATAATCTCAAGTCCCTTAACTCACACCTACAAAGACCCGCTTTGGCTACACACAGTCACAGTCACAAATTCCCAGGAAGGAAGGCTTGGCTCTCCTTTGGGAACTTGGTGGGTTTTTTTTTTTTTTTTTCTGGCTGCACTCCACGGCTTCCAGGATCTTAGTCCCTTGACCAGGAGTTGAACCTGGGCCCCGGCAGTGAGAGCCCAACCCAACCACAGGATCGCCAGGAAACTCCCTGGAGAGCCACTTCTTAGCCTACCCCTGGCTCTGCGTGCAGACAAGTACAATCCCCATAACCACATGCATCAAGTGCTAAGTCACAACCTGCCAGGACCACCCCCCTCACTGGCTTCCGAAAGGGGCCACGTCCCCACAACTGCACTTTCTGCCCACTCTCGGGGGCTGTCAGAACCTGCTCCTTGTTCCCTGTCAACACCATGGCAACTCCACCCAGTCTCCATCTCCCACTCTGAGCCCATGGACAAAGGCCCCAGGGAGGGGCGGGGCTCCCGTGAGTACCTCCCTAAAGCAGATGCCAGATCTCCTGCGGGGACTGGCACAGAAGTGGGGGGCCAGGCGGCCTCTGAAGGCCCGGGAGCTCCACGGCTGGGGCTCAGTCACTCATCAAACATTTACTGACTGGCAAAGCGCTGGCCACAGAACACCATCAAGGCACAGCCCCAAGTACCCGGCACCCTCTGCCACCTGCACTGCCATGAACCGAAGGGCCTTACACATGTCACTCGTCACCTCCATTCTCTCGTAACCCCTGCCCTGCTGTCCGTGGACTGGGTGGTCAGTATCAACTGGCAGGAACGTGCCCCAGGGCCTTCCGGAGCTCCCATCCCTACACAGGACTTCTAGGAAAACCCTCTCCTTTAGTCCACATGACCTCCACCCTTGCAGCCAAGAGGACCTCTTCTGAAAGGACTTCCCGGTGACCCTCTCTGGGCTCCTGGGGCCCGGGTGCTGTTTCACTGTCTCTTGATTTCTTCCCCTCCAAGAAGCATCTGAGCTCTCCCACATGCAGAGGCCCTAGCCTGCCACACACAGTCAGCCCTCAGTAGCTGCCAGCTGAGCTTTCTCAGCACCTGTTCCCAAAGCCCTTTTTCTTCTCTTAGACATTTGTTGAAGGAAAACTGTGGTACTACAGCAGAACCCCAAAAGCTAACACATCCCCGGACACCCCCTGGGGGCCTGCCTGCTCTCCAACCCCCGTCACTCTACCCGGGCCCCGGGGTCCCCTGCCAGCTCCTGTATGTGGTCAGCTGTTTCCCCCTAGAGCCTTGGCACTGCCCCTTCCTTGGCCTCCCTCCAGTGTCCCTCCTTAATACTCCCTGGCTTGGCCCACCTTCCTTGGGGTCTTTGCTGATGTTGCCTGCTCGGCGAGGCCTTCCCTGCCCTCCCTGTCTCTAGCCACTACCAGACACTTGTCTCCCCTATAGAAAGTGAGAGTTCCTTGGACAGCAAGACAGTCCAACCAGTCCATCCTAAAGGAAATCAGCCCTGACTCTTCACTGGAAGGACTGATGCTGAAGCTGAAGCTCCAATGCTTTGGCCACCCGATGAGAACTGACTCATTTGAAAAGATCTTGATGCTGGGAAAGATTGAAGGCAGGAGGAGAAGGGGACGACAGAGGATGAGATGGCTGGATGGCATCACCCATGCGATGGACATGAGTTTTAGTAGGCTCCCGGAGTTGGTGATGGACAGGGAGGCCTGGCGTGCTGCAGTCCATGGGGTTGCAAAGAGTTGGACATGACTGAGAGACTAAACTCTCTGATAGAAAGTGGGCTCTGAAGGGTGGGATGGTGCCGCCGTGCTCCCTGCCCAATCCCTGGAATGCAGTAGGTATTTAATGTGTCAAACAAATGAATCAAATGAATCGACCCATGGGGACCCATGTGTGGAGCGACTCGCAGTGAGGGCTGGCTCCTGGGTGCTGCGTGAGGGAGGGGTTTACTGTAGAGATGAAAAGTTCAGTGCAGTTATTCTCGGGGAAAGAATACAGCATAAAAGTCATGGAGGGTTTGACTTGCCNCTCCATCTCCCACTCTGAGCCCATGGACAAAGGCCCCAGGGAGGGGCGGGGCTCCCGTGAGTACCTCCCTAAAGCAGATGCCAGATCTCCTGCGGGGACTGGCACAGAAGTGGGGGGCCAGGCGGCCTCTGAAGGCCCGGGAGCTCCACGGCTGGGGCTCAGTCACTCATCAAACATTTACTGACTGGCAAAGCGCTGGCCACAGAACACCATCAAGGCACAGCCCCAAGTACCCGGCACCCTCTGCCACCTGCACTGCCATGAACCGAAGGGCCTTACACATGTCACTCGTCACCTCCATTCTCTCGTAACCCCTGCCCTGCTGTCCGTGGACTGGGTGGTCAGTATCAACTGGCAGGAACGTGCCCCAGGGCCTTCCGGAGCTCCCATCCCTACACAGGACTTCTAGGAAAACCCTCTCCTTTAGTCCACATGACCTCCACCCTTGCAGCCAAGAGGACCTCTTCTGAAAGGACTTCCCGGTGACCCTCTCTGGGCTCCTGGGGCCCGGGTGCTGTTTCACTGTCTCTTGATTTCTTCCCCTCCAAGAAGCATCTGAGCTCTCCCACATGCAGAGGCCCTAGCCTGCCACACACAGTCAGCCCTCAGTAGCTGCCAGCTGAGCTTTCTCAGCACCTGTTCCCAAAGCCCTTTTTCTTCTCTTAGACATTTGTTGAAGGAAAACTGTGGTACTACAGCAGAACCCCAAAAGCTAACACATCCCCGGACACCCCCTGGGGGCCTGCCTGCTCTCCAACCCCCGTCACTCTACCCGGGCCCCGGGGTCCCCTGCCAGCTCCTGTATGTGGTCAGCTGTTTCCCCCTAGAGCCTTGGCACTGCCCCTTCCTTGGCCTCCCTCCAGTGTCCCTCCTTAATACTCCCTGGCTTGGCCCACCTTCCTTGGGGTCTTTGCTGATGTTGCCTGCTCGGCGAGGCCTTCCCTGCCCTCCCTGTCTCTAGCCACTACCAGACACTTGTCTCCCCTATAGAAAGTGAGAGTTCCTTGGACAGCAAGACAGTCCAACCAGTCCATCCTAAAGGAAATCAGCCCTGACTCTTCACTGGAAGGACTGATGCTGAAGCTGAAGCTCCAATGCTTTGGCCACCCGATGAGAACTGACTCATTTGAAAAGATCTTGATGCTGGGAAAGATTGAAGGCAGGAGGAGAAGGGGACGACAGAGGATGAGATGGCTGGATGGCATCACCCATGCGATGGACATGAGTTTTAGTAGGCTCCCGGAGTTGGTGATGGACAGGGAGGCCTGGCGTGCTGCAGTCCATGGGGTTGCAAAGAGTTGGACATGACTGAGAGACTAAACTCTCTGATAGAAAGTGGGCTCTGAAGGGTGGGATGGTGCCGCCGTGCTCCCTGCCCAATCCCTGGAATGCAGTAGGTATTTAATGTGTCAAACAAATGAATCAAATGAATCGACCCATGGGGACCCATGTGTGGAGCGACTCGCAGTGAGGGCTGGCTCCTGGGTGCTGCGTGAGGGAGGGGTTTACTGTAGAGATGAAAAGTTCAGTGCAGTTATTCTCGGGGAAAGAATACAGCATAAAAGTCATGGAGGGTTTGACTTGCCGTCAGATAATTAAGCCTCACATTTAGAAATCCTGTCTCTGAGAGGCCAGATCAGCAGCTGGAGGAGGGGGTGGGGTGGGGTGGGGGTGCGGGCAGGGCTGCCTGCTTGCCTGGCTGTGTGCTCAGCCAGTGGCGGGAAGCTCCACAGCAGGGATATATATCTTGGTCACCTTGGCAACCATCTGAAGGGAACGCCATCCAAATGTGTGGTCTGGACAGTCTATGAGCTCGCTCTGTGAAGCCAGGAAATGCCCGTGCGCCAGTCCCCAGGGCGCCCGGGTCTGCAAACAGAGTACACGAGCCCATGGGGGCAGCAGTGGCTCCAGCCCTCGGCTCACACGCCTCCAGCAGGGTTGGAGCCTGAAGTTCATCCAGCCAGGGGCCTGGCCAGCCCCCACCGGCCGGACGGCGGAAGAGCTGGGTCTGCAGCCAGTTTCTCTGCTGTCTGGAGCAGTAATGCTCCCAGAGTGTCTCCCGATGGGACTTTCATGTCACTCAACACATGTCACCATAGGCCCCCCCCCGGCTGGGGAGGGCTCCTCTCACATTAGGGGTCCAGAGGCACCTAACAGGGCACCCACTTGGGCAGTTGGTGAAAATTAGATCAAGCTCTCTGCCTGCCTCCTTTAAGCTCTCCTATTCTCACTGAACACCCAAGGCCTTGCCAGGTGGGCGGGGCCCCAGCTTTCAGTCCAGATAAAGGGCAGACACCCTAAGATTGAGATGTGTGTTCCCTTGGGAGTGTCTGCAGGTCTGGGGGACGTGGATCTGGTGGGCGTGCTCACGCTGCCTTCTTTCCTGGGTGTTTGAGAACTCCAGGCCACACAGAGGTTTGGAGAGAGAATGTTCCAGAGGCCGAAACGGGCTCCGCAGCATGTGTGAGGTGCCCAGCAGGGCTCCCATCTCCCAGGGCTCTCTGTCCAATGCCCCGGAAAGCCTCTTATGGTGGGCAGTGTAGAATAGCAGGGTGGGGGACACGCTGGCATGGGGTGGGTGGCTTTGTCCTGGTAGGATGGGACGTCCCCCTGCACAGGTGGGTGTTACAAGTCAAATTTAACACAGGAGCAGGCGAGAGGCAGAAAGCTTAAGGAGCTTAGCGAAGGTCACACAGCCTGAGGGTGGCTGAGGTGGGGTTCTGCCTGGTTTTTTAAAAAGTTTATTATTTTTGAACATCTTTGAGATCTACTTCATACACAACACAGCTTGCCGCCTTGAGGTATAATCCAGAGTTTCTAGCACACTCACAGTGTGCAACCATCACCACCATCTAAGTCCAGAGCAGGTCACCCACTAAGCAGGGATCCTGCACCCAGGAGCTGTCTCACCCACCCCGTCGGCCCTGACAACCACTGATCTACTTCCTGTCTCTATAGATTTACCTGCTCCAGATGCTTCAAACAAATGGAATCAAATGGTATATAACTTTTAATGTCTGGCTTCTTTCACCTCACATTTCAGCATATCTCAGCACTCCATTCCTATCAATGTCTGAGCAATGCGTTATCATAGGGTGGACCCCGAGTTGCCAAGACTCCAGCTGGGGGACACCTAGCTTGGTCGTTTCCACTTTCAGCTTCTGTTACAACTCACACACAGGTCTGGCTGGTCCTACATAGGTTTTTATTTCTCTTTGCCAAGGAGGGGATGTGCCTGACCTAGACCCCTGAGTTCTTGTACCCAACCTAGTTCAAAACAAGGATAAATCTCTAGAGACTATATTTCATCCCTAAAAACATGTAACTTGATAACCCCCTGAGAGGGAGACGAATGCAAAGCTCGGATAATCCATTTATCTTGTCCCACTTAGCATGTACCCCCAGAGCAAAACAGTTGTTAGCTTGACTTGCATAGAAGCTGCTGTTAGAACGTACTTTGCAGCACAGCCTCACCCGAAGGCAGACTCAGCACTGTGCCCTGGGTTGCCGCATCCGCAGCATGTGGGCTAAACAGGCACAGTGACGGGAGCAAGGCTGTCCTGCCAGCGCGACAACAGGCTGGCGGCATCAGGGCGGCAGCCGAGCAGCAGCATCAGTGCCCCAGGCGACGGGCTGCCTCAGAGGGAGGCGGACCGTGAAACGCCCCGGCACATGGGCAGCCGGGTGGAGATCTCGCTGGGGATGAGCCCGGGCGGCCGCCCTACGTTTCTGTCCCTGCCACCGCGATGCCCTTCCTCTGTCTTGGCCAAGCCTGGGTTCGCCCGCTGGCACCCGGGGTCCTCCGCAAACCTGCCCACTTGCCGTTCCAAGCCTGAGGGTGCAGCAGCCCTGCTTCCACTAGCATCACACCTGAGACCACAAGCGTGCCCAGCACACACCAGGAGCCGATACGATCACGCTCCACTCCACCACACAGCCACAGATAATCAACCCCACACCTATAGCCAGCCTAGAGGCTGACTGCACACTTCCCTGAGCAGACACCATGGAGCATCCTTCCAGCTCCTCCCACCTCCCCACACTCCACCCCTTCAAGTCCCCCTGAGTGCTCCCACAGCACATATTTCCACAGGTACACCTGGCACCTGAGCACACCTGCCCTGGGTGGAGTCACCTGGCAACTGGAAAGACAGGGGTGGTGGGAGAGCCATGCAGATGGGCCGAGGCACCCGTGACTGTCCACTGCCTCCAGAAACCGCCAGAGAGTGATGGAACAGACACAGTTGTGCCCACGAGGAGACAGGCCGTAACAGCTGGGGAGGAGAGAGGCCATCCTGGGAAGAGGTGAAGAGTGATGGGCGTAGCTTGGCAGACACCAAGGACAAAGGCACAGCGGCCAGCAGGTGAGGGGTCAGCGGGCCCCTGTTGGGGGGACGGTCAGGAAGAGCCTGGGAACAGGGCACAAGGCGGATGTAGCCAGAGGCCCACGGTAGGGGTGCTGCTCTTCGCTCCGAAGAACACACGAACCGGAGCCGTCTGCAGCCCTAAGGGAGCTCTGCCCCCAGGGGCACCGCTGTTGCTGATCTGAGCTGTGAAACGGGACCAGCACGAGCCCTGCTCCCTGCTGGCCGGAGGAGCGAGGGAGGAGGCTTAGCGTGCCTGCGTGCTGGTGACTCACACTGGTGAGACTTCACACCTGTTTGACCTTGGGTCGACATTAGCAGTTTCCCAGGTGGCTCAGTGGTAAAGAATCCATGCGCCAGTGCAGGAGACCAGGTTCAATTCCTGAGTCAGGAAGATCCCCTGGAATGGGAAATGGCAACCCTCTCCAGTGCTCTCATCTGGAGAACCCTATGGACAGAGAGCCTGGTGGGTTACAGTCCAAGGGGGCGCAGAGTCACACACAGCTCAGCAACTAAACAGCAGCAAAAGGTGACTCTGGAGTCTTACCAGGAGCTGAGCTGACATCCAGGCTTGGTTCTCATGCCTCGGTCCAGGCAGAAGTGAGACGGAGGTTCAGAACACTCACTTTTCTTGGGTTTTCTGCTAACAAGTGGCAGCGCTAGACTCTGAATCCACATCTGAATCCAAACTCCTCTTCCCCCTAAATCCTGCTAGCTGGCCTAGAAGGAAGAGGCTGGTCACTGAGAACAGTGGGAGCTCCTGTCCTGAGAGATGCCTGGAAGGATGTCCACAGCAGACAGACCACGGGCGCGGCCTCAGGAGCATCAGCAGCGCGTCTGCAGGGGCTCGGGTGGGCCAGCCCTGCCCCCAAGGCCTACGTACTCGGGCTGCCACGGACAGTTCCCCCACTTGGCCTGGGGCAGCTCCAAAGTCAGGGTCAGGGAGGCAAGTCGGGCTGCCAACTGGCTTTATCTTCCCTCTGATAAAGTAGGGAGGAAGCTGTGGGAGGGCGGGCGCAAGAGAAACAGCGGCCCCAGCTGAGTCTCCCGTCCTCGGACAGACGGCCCCTGGGATCCTGGGGTCCTCGCGTTTCCAGCACAGAAGGCACGTGTTACCACCGTGACAGGGACAAGATTGGGGTGCAGGGGTGGTAAGTCACTTGCTCAAGGTCACGCAGCTGACCTGAGACTCACATCCTCTCCACAAGCAGATCACGAGGACTAACCCATGCCTTACGCATGTTCTTCACCCGTCCACCCTCTGGACATTCCGGGGGCCCAGTGCTAGGTGCCTGCCACTTGGCACCGATTCAGTCGCTCAAAAAGGATCAGTTCCTATGCCAACACCCTGCTCTCCTCAGGCACAGCCCCCAGAATGCCTTTCCCCTCGCAGCCCCTCACACACATCTCAACTGCAGCACTTACTCCCTAGCAACGCGCTGCTCCTGGGAGGTGCCCCCCTCCCCGAGACGGGGACCACCTTGTTGGCGCACTGGAGACAGCATTTCAGAGACAACCGCAGATAACTTCCACTTATGACCAGAGATGCAAAGAATAGAGATAAACTATGAGCCGGTCAAACACATCAGTGCGTCACAGAACTGCTCACCATGACCAAGAACGGTTTATCCTCAGGATGGCTCACACCAAGAAACCAGTCAGCCTAACTCACCACAGCACTTTAAAGGGGAGAAAAATAAGGATTACATTAATAAATGCCAATAGTGATTTCATAGAAAAAATTTAGAGGACCTCTCCCCAAATAAACAGTTCTTGAAATAGAAGAAAACTAAATTATAAGAACTATTTTTAAAGAAAATATTTTACATATTCAAATATATATACACGTATATGAATTTGTTACATTTCTAATTAGAATGTAACTTTTAACAGGACAAAAATGTCCTTCTAATTCATACAACTAAGAAAAGTATAAAAGAAGAATAGCAAAAGAAGCAGGGGGCTTGCTTTGCCAGATGTTAAGACTTGCTCTAAAGGGTGTGGTATGAGTGTAGAAGCAGACAAATGTTTTCAACCTCACAGATCAGAGAATCCAGCAGTAGATCCATGTTTACACAGGAACTAAATATATTACATAGATGGCATGCTAATTCAGAGGAGAAAGTGTGGTTTTCAAAATAAATTGGCTCTGGCATAACTGGCTAAACGTCTCTAGGACGACAGGCCAGGATCCACCTCGTTCTACGTGCGCAAATAAATTCCAGATAGATTAGCGGTCTAAATGAAGAAGGAAACGAAGAGAACATGGATAAAATAGGAAGTGAGGGAGACGTTCCTCAGAGGACACTGAACTGCAGGAAAACGAAGGGACTCTATGGCAAAGGCATAAAGTCACATGAGACCAGAGACGAGGAAGATGTGCCCACAGCTCTTCCGCCCAGGTTATGACTTCCCACAGGTGGGTGAGAAAACAGCGTCTCCCAGGAGAAGGGGCAGAGGGCGCACCAGGGGATTCAAGGGGAGGGGTCTATGGGGTCAACAGAGGAGATCCCCAAGCTTGCCAGCCATCAGGGAGAAGCAGGCCAGAGAGACACTGGTCTGTTTTCCCCATCAGGGTGAAACAGGAGGACGCAGACCGGTGGGCACCGACCTCCTGCAGGCGGGCCCTCTGAGGCAGGGGGCCTCGCGCACATGGTGCGTCCAGTACTCAGACCAGAGAGGAGTCTAACAGAGAAGGGACTGGGACGATGTGACTGACGGCCCGGGTCTCCAAAGGACCAGAGGCAAGACTGCAGCCTGAGACGGCAAGGGACGGGACGGGGCGCCACTGTTGTGAGCAGCACCGAGCCCCTCGAGGGCGCTGTCTCGGCCAGCATCGCTCAGAGCGGTGCTGAAGGCTGAGCAGTGGGACCCGGGAGGGGCTGCATGGGCCCCTCAGTGACCTGAGAATTGCTGCCCCAATCCCTATGGGATCAATTACCATCCCCAATAAAAATGGAGATTTCATTTCCATAGTAAGTTCTGAGGAAAAGGTCACTTCCACCCCCAGGAGATGGAGTTTCTGGCTTGTTTTCAGCTTGCTGTTCTGCAGGACAGGGCTGATGACACATGCCCCATGGAGGGTCCTAGGGGGCCACTGGCCCCTGACCCAGGCAGCTGCAGCTCCAGACAAGGAGGCGGAATCAGGTCTCAAGGCTGAAGGGATCTGGTCACTCCCCGCCCCAAGTACCCATGGTGCAAGCGCTGTGCCAGGCTTTGGGGAGGAAGTGGGGAGGGTAGCGCAGGCCACCTGCCTGCAGAGAAGCAGGGAGTGGCTGGAGCCAGAACGTCCTCCCTGTTGGGAGGGCAGGGGCCTGGGGCAGGGCTGTCCCCATGCCCAGAAGGAGGGGGCAGCTGTGAGAGAGCTGAGGGGGCCGGACGCCAAGCCATGGGGCAGGAGGGTGGAACTGAGGGTCAGATGGGAGGTGCATTCATTACTGAAATACCTTCTGAGCTTCCTCTAAGGGCCAGGCACCTGCTCAGACCTGATCTTACCCGGAAGTCTCACAGGTGCGGGAGTCAGCTGTGTATCAGAGTGAGAAGGTGATGGTGGGAGGTCTGGGTCCTGGGAGCCCAGAAAAAGGTTCCCACGCACATAGCAGGGAGGGCCTGATGATCGGGATGGCCCAGGCTCAATAGGGTGAGGCTCTGGGGCCACTCCACAGGAAATGGGAAAAGGTGGCAGATGCTAGAGTAAGCCCGTAAGTACAATTTACAGGAAGTGATCAGAGACGGATGAAGATGTGAGTCAGGAGAACCACGAGGGATGCCCAGATGTCAATGGGCTTTCTTCCTACTCAATCCTAACAGAGGCTATAGGAAGAAAGGCACACGCACACACATGCCCACTCACACGTATGCCCACTCACATGTATGCACAGCACCTGTGAACACGCACACACACACAGATCACCTCAATTTGAGTGATTACCTATAATTCTGCTTTCTAGGAGATCGCGTAACCCTGGATTTGCGCCCACGCTCAGCCGCGGCCCCTCTGGGACCCCTGCAGCCTGCAGGCACACCATGTCCCATGCCTCTCCATGCACAGCACCCCCCACCTCTCACCCATGCCCTCACAGCAGGGATTCTCACCCACCAGGAGCCCTCAGATGACAGCCACCAGACGAGGGGCTGGCGGGACACAGGAGGTGCTTTAAACAGGCTCATTTTTATGCAAAGCAGCTTGCACTGTGGTCAGCTGAGTGACAGACATCATTTGCTGGCAGGGTCTTGGCACAGGCGGTGGGGCCCAGGGGCTTGTGCTCAGCTCGCCTGCAGCAGCCTCTGTGACAGCTCTGTGTGCTGCACAGGTTTCTGATAAAGGCCCTGGCCGTCCATACTGGCTACACTTCCCCCCGTCCCTGGCACCCTTCCAGCAGGCTGTCATGGGCATCCCCACCAGTAACAGGTTATGAAAGGGGTGAGGGTGGGGTCACTGGGCTCGAGAGCTTCTGGGGCAAAGCTGTCACTGCCCCACCAGACTCCCAGTCTCTCAAGATGGAATCTGCTGCCTCCTGGACGCATTTTCTAATCTAAGTGCAAAATAGCCTCTTTCTTCTTTGGCCTTCCTGTAAAATCAGCAGCATGTACGTGGTACTATCTGACTGCCATTGGGCTCCAAGTCCGACGGGCACGTGCGACAGAGAGAGAGGAGGGGCTCAGGATTCTGGGCCATGAGAAGTCAGAGAGACCTGTCGTGCCCACCCAGGGGCCACTGCTGGTCAGATCTGGGGGGCAGGGGGCCAGGCAGTGTCTGGGACTCTGACCTCACCATTTACGATGAAATTCCTTGGTCCTTGGATTTGCCAAGGACTTGAGGTCTAGGCTAAGGGTGGCCCTAATGCTCTAGGGGAAGGCTCCTGAGGCCCACCAGAGTGAGTGAAGAAGAGGGTCTGTTCCCTGCTTGGAGTGCCCACTGGACTCTGTTTCGTGTTCACAACTCTGCCCAGGGCAGCCTCCTCTAGGAAGCAGGCTGGCCTTCAGGTCAGATCAGCTGCCCCTTCTCCCTCCACGCCTGTATAATCTCTTGTGTGTGGATAGAACCCTGTGAGTATGACGCTATCACTGCTGTGATTATGTTATGTCATCTGCTGAAAAGTGAAAGTTCTCAATCGTGTCCAACTCTTTGTGACCCCATGGACTATACAGTCCATGGATTTCTCCAGGCCAGAATACTGGAATGGGTACCCATTCCCTTCTCCAGGGGGATCTTCCAATCCAGGGATCAAGCCCAGGTCTCCAGCATTGCTGGCAGATTCTTTACCAGCTGGGCCACAAGTGAAGCCCAAGAATGCTAGAGTGGGTACCTATCCCTTCTCCAGGGGATCTTCCTGACCCAGGAATCGAACTGGGGTCTCCTGCATTGCAGGTGGATTCTTTACCAACTGAGCCATCAGGGAAGACCCATCTGGTGAAAGGGAGATGTTCAAAGTGGGCCTTACCTAATCAGGGAACCCTTTAATGCAGAGAATTTTCTCCAGCTGTGGTCAGAAGAGGAAGTCAGAGTTTCAGAGCGTGAAAAGGGTTCTCTCTGCCACTGCAGGCTTGGGATGGAGGGGACACATATCAGCCAACGGGGAGCAGCCTTAGAAGCTGACAGTCACCCCTGCTGACTGACAGCAAGGAACCAGGGACCTCAGTCCGACAGCCATAAAGACCTGAATTCTGCCAACAATAAGAAAGAACATGGGAGTGGACTTTTTCCAGGGCCTCCAGGGAAGAATTTCACCCAAGAAACACCTCGGTTTTACCCTGGTGATACCCTGAGTAGAGAATCTTCTGGAAGCTCCCCTGTCCCAGCTGACTTCTCCTTAGCTTTCAAGATTCTGCCACTGGCAGTTACCTTCTTCAGAGAATTCTCCTTCTGCAGTGAGCACGGTGTGCTCCTGGACAGGCAGCTGACCCCTCCCCTTCCCAATTCAGACCTCCACCCCTCTGGCACAGAAGGAGCTGCTCAACTGCAGAGGTCGGCTATGTGCGTGCCCAGCAGAGCAAAGAATTCTCCTCCTATGAAGCAGAAGCTCCCACAAAGAGACATTACTTCTCTCCTCCTAGTACACTGGCATCTACAGGTAGCAGAAACCTGGGATGATCCATACTGCACATGCACATCCAGGGAAATGTCCTGGGGCAGTGGAGGGCTCCTTGGGGAATAACTGGGCCAAGAGTCTGTGACCGAGGACTGAGTGTGCTCACTAAGCGCCGTGCCCACTGAGTGCGCGAGGTGGCTCCTGTATGAAGACGGAGCCACACGTGGGGACCCAGCAGCCACCCGGCCAGTGCCGGGGACCCCTGAGCTCTGTGACTCTTCGCCCCAGGGACTGCCTGGAGCAGCAGGTACTACCGTTGCCACTGCCTCCAGACGAGGAAGCAGGACCCAGAGGGGTCTGCTGGTCTGGCTGACCTAGGGCTCGGGCAGGATAGCCTGAATGTGGACGCAGATCCACAGGCTGCAGAGTGGCGTGTTTCCCCACCCGTCCTTGGTGAGGCCAGTTCCACATGCGCAGGCCTCCCCGGCTGTCTGTGCTACAGAAGCTCAAGCCGGGTCACACCTGAGATGCATGGGCTCGGCTGTGAGTGTCCCCGTGTGAAGACGTCACGCTCTGATGAGGTCGGTCACAGGCCGGAGGGGAGGCGCTGCTGGGTGCGGCCAGCTCCACCAGGTCCGGGGCCCCGGCCCCCAGCCGTCCTCAAACCGGGGCGTTCCCATGCCGGGTGCTGCGGGCTCTCACTGTGGGGCGACTCACTTGCACAGGGCGACTGAAGGCTGAGGGGAAGAGTTCAAAGACGAAGGTGCCCCTGTGAGGGGGAGCCTGCCGTCTGGCCTGTGGTGTTCAGGCTCTTCTGTGGATGGGGGTTTGCTACTGTGAACACGACCTATAAGCACCCGTCACCCCTCTCAGAGGCTTACACCCACTAAAGTACCAATCTTTAAAATGTATTTCTTTGGCTGCACCAACTTGGGGCACATGGGGGTCTCGTTCCCCAACCAGGGACCAAACCCGGGGCCCCCTGCATCGGAAGCATGAAGTTCTAGCCACTGGACCACCAGGGAAGTCCCAAGCACCAATTTTTTTTTAAACTGGGATGGGTGGGGGGCAAGACTTCACCCACCTGATCAGCCTCTCTGGCCTCCTCATAGCCTAAAACCAGAGCTTAGCTGCCCTTCATTTGTTTTATCTGTTGGGCTGCAGATACGCTGCATCTGACTAATAAATTCTGAAAAGCACTGAGCAAAATCCCGCAGGCCCGTCCTAGCTCTGCTCACTATGGCTGGGTGACACGTGTCCTTATCACGCCCTCTCTCCTGTGGGCCGATGCTTTGGGAGCACTGTCTGTCCGTCTCTCTGTGTGTATCCACCCACTCGTCCACCCCACCTCGTGGCCCCAGGGACGGCAGCCGACACGGCAGCAGGAGAGGCCAGTCCCCGCTGCTGTAACCTGATCGGGCCCCAGCTGATGGCAGATAAGAGGCACACAGGCCAAATCTGCCGTCTTTAATTAAGGAGGAGATTGATAAGAACTGTCAGAGTGGGATGGAGAGGACCCAAGCTGCTTGGTTTGCTGAGACACAAGAGGCCAAGCTGAAGATTAAAAATATGATGAGAGTTTCCCTAGAAAGCCTACAGAAGCAGTGACAGCAAAAGCTGCCTGGTGACGCTGGAGAATTAACCCTATTCCCCAGGCTCCAGCGGGGCGGCAGAGCAGCCTCATTACCAGCCGCTTGGACAAACTGTACTTATTTTTGGATAAATGGTACTTCTCACCAAGGGAAGGCACGGGCACCTGGACAAAGAATCGCTCGCCCTTCTCTGACTCTGGAGGACACTGTTCTGGTGCTGAACCCTGAGCTGGCTGTTGCACCCGCTCCTGGGAGCCTCCCCAAGTCCAGATGCACTGGAGCCCGCCGGGCCCCTCTGGCAGACAGACATGGAGGACAGGGAGCTTGGGCCAGGCCTGGGACCCAGCCCATCTGATCCCAGAGTTGTTCCACTCACTTCCTCAGGTGGGATGCTGCAGACCGCGGGATGGATAACTTAGCTAAAGACCGAAAACTCCCAATTCATCCGGATGCTAGGAGATAAACGAGCAAGTCTTCCTGGAGGCCTAGAACATTCTGATGAATTCCCAAGGAGAGACCAAGGCTTGGAAATCTCAGCACACGTGTGACTTGTTCTGAGAAGGAACACATGCTCTTTGAGGAAGGTGCTTCTATGTGGAGGTGTTTTATTCTGTAAACTAGAGAAGACGATCATCTAAAAACCTGAATGTTTGCTCCTGTTGTTGAGAACAGGAAGCTGTGATGGGGCCGCACCACCTCCAGGGAGTCAGAAAGTCTGACAGGAACGCCTTCTCCCTCTGTAATTTTTTTTTCTTAGAAAGATAAATAATGACTTGGAGCCCAGAGATCTAGGTTCAAGTCCAGGTTCAGCTGTGAGACTTGGACCAAGGAGCAAAGACACGACAGTTCACGGTGGGACCCCGAGGGTCTCGCAACAGCGGGGTTTGGATGGGGTACCAGTGAGAAAGTGAACAGAAAAAAAAAAAAAAACTTTATAAGCTTTAAAACCCAAGACAATACGTGTGTATAGAGCAGAAAGGCTGTTCAACCTTGCCAGCCAGATCGTGGTCCTTATTTCCACCAAGATGGAAGTGCACGGTGGCCGCGGGAAGGGCTGGATCACACTCCACATGCACAGAGCCCCGAGACAGCCCCCGGGTGGGCAGGGCAAGAAGGTGTCCCATCACTGTCTCCACACAGCGGGCCGGGGTGGGATGGGGGGCCGCTCCCTGCATGCAGCCGCCCCAGGCCCCACCCAAGCACCCCCACACACGGTGTCTGGGGCTTCGCATCGGCTCGACCTGCTCCCCCATTCAGACCTTACTTTGGTTGGCTGACATCCTATGAACCTGGGGGCTTTTTCGCCCTGAGGGCCAGGAGGTCTGTGAGCACAGGGACCACCTCTGCCCCACTCAGCCCCCAAACACTGGCTCAGTGGGCAGGGACATACAGGGATGGACAACTAGGCACATGAGCACGCAGGGCAGTCCTGGGAACCGAGCCTGAGGGCCCATGCCGGGCAAGACGCCCTCCCACCAGCTGCTCAGAGATGCCCCGGCAAAGAGCGTCCTTTCCCCACTGCCACTGGGCCTGCGGCCTTGGAGCCTCCCGGGGCTGGTATCCCAGACGGCATTACATCAGCCTACTTCCTTCCGGGGGCTAGGGCACCCCAGAACCAGGCTGTTGGCTGCGATGACAGACACGTCCCCCCACCCTCGGCGGCCACAGCAACCTCTGCCTCAGAGCCGCTGCCCAGACAGTATCGGCCCTCAAACACACGATTACAGCTGCCTCGGACAGAGCTCTTGTAGATGACGCTGGACGTCTAAGGGTTGCCTGGGAGCTTGAGCGTCAGTTTCCGTCCTCTTATCCCTCCCTCTTTCCAGCCCTGCTAAGGGGAGCTCAGGGCCTTTGCCAGCTGGTGGGGGGCGGGCAGGTGGGCAGCTGCAGCCCCGGGTCAGCCAGCCTTGTAGCGACAGGGAGCCGACACCAGGCTGGTGAGAATACACACAGCCACGTCCTCTGGCGGCTGCTTGACCGTAACGGGAGGCCTGTGTGGTACCACGACCTACCAAATAACACCTAATGCACCACAAGAGGGGTGGCCCACACTGGCCTTTGTTCATGCTGTTATCTTGGCTTAAAGATGCTCTGCCATCCCTGTCTGCCTGGATCCCTGCAACTCCCACAGGTGAAGCCTCGGGCACTGGCTCCTCTGTGCACCCAGCAAACACAGAGTGCCTGCCGTGTGCCTGATCCTGCTCCAGGGGCTGGGGACACACCGAGAGGACGTAAGCATCATGGTCCTGCCCTCAGGGGACCCCTGGCTGAGCAGTGGGTACAGCAAGATCAGGGTCTGGGTGGGGAGCGTCCCGATCACCCGCGGGGGCCAGGGACAGCTCTCAACAGGTGACATCCATGCCTAGAGAGGGAATCAGACGGGCCACCTCTGCAGGCAACAAGGGCTGACACTGGGAGAGCAGCCAGTGAGCAGACCAAGGCCCTGAGCCAAAAGGAGCCTCGCGTGTCCAGGGTCCCTCACCCCACACCCCTGCTGCCAGCTGCACCCCTCGAGTGTTCTCTGCACCCCTTGTTCCTCCAGGGCACCCCTGAAATGCCACTTGCCCCAGGAAGCTGGCAGCTCTGCTCGGTGTCTCCCCAGGTTGGTTAACACAATTAGGAAGGAAGGAAGGAAGGAGTGTTCCCAGGGGAATGAGGGTACCTTCCTGAGACGGGAAGGGTCAGCCCCCGGCCAGGCCTGGGGACATGGGGCAAAAACCGGTGGCCCCTCCCTCCCGGGACCCGCAGCTTCCACAGCCTGCTCTGTGCTGTCTCCAACGGGCTCCGCTTTCTGAGACGCGGGCACTGAAGGAAGGGGGACTCTTAACAATTACTCTGCCGCCCCTGCAGTGTCTGCTTCCCCCCTGAAGGCAACGGAGGCGAAGCTCAGCTGACCTGGCCGCCTAAGCCCCAGGCATGTGCACACAGCAAGGCCCCTGGGAGTGGTCCCCAGCCCCAACCCCGCGCCTGGAGGGCCTCAGGCCAGGGGCCTGGAAATGCCATGGGCCCCGGCACCACTACACATCCAGGGCTTGGCAAAGAGCACAGACAAATGTTTGCTGGATGAATAATCGAGTGAATGTTGGTCATCATTTACCAGGTGCTTTAATTCCACATGACGTGGTAGTCACGGCACTGAGGCAAACCTGAATGCAGCTTCTTACAGTTGCTGGGCCAACCTGGCACGGCTCCCCAGGAGTACCAGAGGGGCCCTGGTGCTGCCAGCCAACCGAGGAATCCCCGAGGGCCCTCCTGGTGCGAGCCTGCAGGCCGAGGCAAGCAGGGGAGCCAGCAGGCAGCTGACAATGACCCTCACTTGCCGTTGGTCTTGGGTCAGAAGTGCCCTTGGGGCAGGAATTCATAGCAACCACGTTCCTGGGCAACCTTGGCTGGGTCGTGTGGGGGTCATCTAGGCCCTCCTGACACCCTGCTTCCTGTGGAAGGACCCCTGGCCACCTCCTGCTCTGACCGGGAACGCAAGGAACACAAATGAGCGTGGGAACCAGTCTCCCTCTGGCTGCCGGCTGTGCTCCAGACAAGGCGGGTGGCCCTGAGGGCATCACGGGGGTTCTCTAGGCCTGTAGTTTGGGGACAGGCCCCTGGTGAGGCTGCAGGACAGCCACCCACAGTCCTCTGCCACCCACAGTCAGAGCCCTCATCCCCTCAGCCTCTCACCCAGAGGCATGGCTGACACGCCAGCATCCTCATCCAGTGTGGGATCCTGGGGTCAGCCTGGTGAGCAGGGTGTCATGGGCATGCATGCTAAGTCGCTTCAGTCGTGCCCCACTCTTTGTGACCCCATGGACTGTAGCCCGCCAGGCTCATCTGCCCATGGGATTCTCCAGGCAAGAATGCTGGAGTGGGTGGCCATGCCCTCCTCCAGGGAATCTTCCTGACCCAGGGACTGAACTCGAGTCTCTTAAGTCTCCTGCACGGGCAGGCGGTGCCACTTTACCACTGGCACCACCTGGGAAGCAGGAGGCTCAGGGAAACACAAATCAACTTCATCCAGAGCCCAGACGCTCACAGATGAATTCAAATGCAACCACCACTTCCTGGGGGGTCTTCTAAGCCCCAAGCTCCATGCTGTGCGCTTAAAAGGTTGTCTGATACCAACGTGGCCAGGCTGCAGCCTCGCTGGACAGCTGGCGGGCAGGTACTTTCCGGGCTGCTGAAATCTCGCTCCTGCTTGGCCTCGGGGCTGCGCCTCCTTCTTACTTTTAAGTGCTCCCGCCAGGGTGGGCGTCCTGCCTGGGGCAAGATGCTTTATAAGCTGCTCCTGTCCAGCTCTGTCCTCGGAGAAGCCCTCCAGCTAGGCCTCCCCCTGCCTGCCCTGCCCACAGTGGGCAGGGGGCACTGGAGGGCAGAGCAGACCCCCGCCCGCTCCTGCCAGAGCCGGAGCCCCCCCACGAACACAGCTTTGCCACAGCCTGGACAAATAAACATAATCGGCAGGTGCTCCATCACGGGCGGTCAATGGAGTCAACGCTTTCTCTTGCTTTCTTGCCCAGGGCTATGATCACAGCTCCTGAAGCTCCAGGAGGCGGGAGGAGACTGGCAGGGGAGGGCTTGGGGCACACAGCTGACCCTAGCAAGGGGAGGGGCCGGGGGTGCAGCCGGCTCCTCGCAGCACAGCACAGCAGGCATCACCACTTCCTCCCCGCCCTGGGGGCAATGGGCTTCAGAGCACTTGGCTCTCTGCTCTGGGGCCGTGTGCTAGCCACTGGGCGATGCTCTGCAATCTAGCGTCCAGGACCCAGGACAGCCGTGTCCAATCTAATGCCCTGAAACCCAGCAGGTGAACGTGAGCACTCTGTTTTACAGAGGAGGACACCGAGGCCCAGAAGGGCAAGAGACAGATATTTGGCAAACCGGCGGGGCCGACTGTGCCAGATGTTTCTGGCTGGTCTAGCCACCCCCAGCCCTGGGACGGGCAGCTGCGGGCAGGAGGGGCACTGGGACTAAACTAAACATTGGCTGATGCCATGTAAAGAGAGGGGGTCTGTGCAGACTCCAGGAAGCCTCCCGACGGGCCCGCCAGTGCTCCTCCCCCTCTTCCTCCTTCCTTTGAAATCCTTGGCTACAGCCATCTTGGGGGGGGGTTGGGGGGAGGTCCAGGCCCCTGGCACCAAGCACGTCACACCACCCTGGACCTGCCTGCCACCAGCTTCCGTGTGACGGAGACGTCTCAACTTTATCTCACCCACTATTATTTTGGGCTTTCTGCTGCAGAAGCCACACCTCAGACTACAAGATACGACCTGCAGCCTCTGTCCATCACAGATTTGGACCCCGTGTTTGGGGGCTCACGGCCTGGCGTGTGGGAAGCTGAGTCAGCCCCTGAGTGTCATCCCAGGGGAAGGAGCGCTGGGATGAGGGCAAATCAAGGACAGGGGACCCGGAAGGCTTCCTGAAGGCGGCAGCAGCTCAAAGCGCAAGCAGGGAAGGCAGGGAGAGGTGTGGGCAGGGTTGTGGCAACCAGGAGCATCACCTACTTGAGACCCAGTCAACAGAGAGACCTGGAGGAAGTGGCTGGGCTGGGCCCCAAGAGTCACAAGGAGAGTTCAGCAAAGTCTATGAAGGCCTGAAGCTCAAGGAAACCAGTGGGGGGCTTTTAATAGTCCTGGCAGGAAGGATATGGACCTGGGCCCCCCACAGAAGACAACCACCAACCCTAGACTGGACAGAGCTCCTAGTCTCACTCCGTGACAGCAGCCAGCTCTGTGGGAGGGTGATGACCTGGATGCTATTCACTCATCTCTTCTGCCGTAACTCCAACCAACGGCCCAGCTCCAGCCCCACCCTCAGTCCTCACCAGCCTGCAGACCTCAGGTCCCAGGACAAGCTGAGCCACATCCGAGAGCAGCAGAGCAGATGCAATAAATACGTTATTGTGGGAAAACAGTGAAAATGAAAATATTTACAAAACATTTAAGGAAATTAGCTCTTGGGGATATCCCTGGTGGTCCAGAGGTTAACAATCAGCCTATCAATGCAGGGGACATGGGTTCAATCCCTGGTCCGGGAACTAAGATCTCACATGCCACGGAGCAACCAAACCCCTGCGCCACAACTGCTGAGCCCATGTGTCCCAGAACCTGCACCAGGAGAGGGCACCACGAAGAGAAGCCTGAGCATCCCAACTAGAGAGTAGCCCCTGCTTGCCACCACTGGAGAAAGCCCACGTGCAGCAGCGAAGACCCAGGGTGAGTGAGTGGGTGACGTCGCTCAGCCATGTCCGACTCTTTGCAACACCGTGTACTGCAGCCTACCACGCTCCTCTGTCCATGGGATTTTCCAGGCAAGAGTACTGGAGTGGGTTGCCATTTCCTTCTCCAGGGGATCTTCCTGACCCAGGGATTGAACCCAGGTCTTCCACATTGTAGGCAGATGTTTTATCGTCTGAGCTACCAGGGAAGTCCATTAAACAACCAGTGTAGTCAAAAGCTAATTAATTTTTAAAAAAGAAATGAACTCTCGCGCACACACACCTAATGGTCTTAGAAAGAAAATGTAACCATTTCACTGAGTTCTGGTTACTCTAGGTAAGAAACAGGACTTAAGACATACTGGAAGCTGGCTACTGCGTTCAGATGTCTGAGAACTCGAAGGGACCAAGCCTCGGGGACTGGCTCAGGGCTGCAACCACACGGCACCTTTTCAGCTCCGCTGCTGCTCAGTGCTCCAGGCTGCCAAGGCCACCCGCCCTTCCTGCTGGGGAGGCCGGGGGTGGGCACCGCCAGTTAGGGTTCTGATCACACGCTGCGGTCTGTGAATCCAACACGACATCAAATCGGCATCTTTTTTTAATCAGACAGATTGATAATCCAAATTCATTAAGAAGCGATTGAAACTATCTGGTAAAGTCAATCAAAACATTCATTCCTTCAATCATCCATTCAACTATTACCCATCAAGAGGGGACTCTGTGCCAGGATCNGGGGGGGGGTTGGGGGGAGGTCCAGGCCCCTGGCACCAAGCACGTCACACCACCCTGGACCTGCCTGCCACCAGCTTCCGTGTGACGGAGACGTCTCAACTTTATCTCACCCACTATTATTTTGGGCTTTCTGCTGCAGAAGCCACACCTCAGACTACAAGATACGACCTGCAGCCTCTGTCCATCACAGATTTGGACCCCGTGTTTGGGGGCTCACGGCCTGGCGTGTGGGAAGCTGAGTCAGCCCCTGAGTGTCATCCCAGGGGAAGGAGCGCTGGGATGAGGGCAAATCAAGGACAGGGGACCCGGAAGGCTTCCTGAAGGCGGCAGCAGCTCAAAGCGCAAGCAGGGAAGGCAGGGAGAGGTGTGGGCAGGGTTGTGGCAACCAGGAGCATCACCTACTTGAGACCCAGTCAACAGAGAGACCTGGAGGAAGTGGCTGGGCTGGGCCCCAAGAGTCACAAGGAGAGTTCAGCAAAGTCTATGAAGGCCTGAAGCTCAAGGAAACCAGTGGGGGGCTTTTAATAGTCCTGGCAGGAAGGATATGGACCTGGGCCCCCCACAGAAGACAACCACCAACCCTAGACTGGACAGAGCTCCTAGTCTCACTCCGTGACAGCAGCCAGCTCTGTGGGAGGGTGATGACCTGGATGCTATTCACTCATCTCTTCTGCCGTAACTCCAACCAACGGCCCAGCTCCAGCCCCACCCTCAGTCCTCACCAGCCTGCAGACCTCAGGTCCCAGGACAAGCTGAGCCACATCCGAGAGCAGCAGAGCAGATGCAATAAATACGTTATTGTGGGAAAACAGTGAAAATGAAAATATTTACAAAACATTTAAGGAAATTAGCTCTTGGGGATATCCCTGGTGGTCCAGAGGTTAACAATCAGCCTATCAATGCAGGGGACATGGGTTCAATCCCTGGTCCGGGAACTAAGATCTCACATGCCACGGAGCAACCAAACCCCTGCGCCACAACTGCTGAGCCCATGTGTCCCAGAACCTGCACCAGGAGAGGGCACCACGAAGAGAAGCCTGAGCATCCCAACTAGAGAGTAGCCCCTGCTTGCCACCACTGGAGAAAGCCCACGTGCAGCAGCGAAGACCCAGGGTGAGTGAGTGGGTGACGTCGCTCAGCCATGTCCGACTCTTTGCAACACCGTGTACTGCAGCCTACCACGCTCCTCTGTCCATGGGATTTTCCAGGCAAGAGTACTGGAGTGGGTTGCCATTTCCTTCTCCAGGGGATCTTCCTGACCCAGGGATTGAACCCAGGTCTTCCACATTGTAGGCAGATGTTTTATCGTCTGAGCTACCAGGGAAGTCCATTAAACAACCAGTGTAGTCAAAAGCTAATTAATTTTTAAAAAAGAAATGAACTCTCGCGCACACACACCTAATGGTCTTAGAAAGAAAATGTAACCATTTCACTGAGTTCTGGTTACTCTAGGTAAGAAACAGGACTTAAGACATACTGGAAGCTGGCTACTGCGTTCAGATGTCTGAGAACTCGAAGGGACCAAGCCTCGGGGACTGGCTCAGGGCTGCAACCACACGGCACCTTTTCAGCTCCGCTGCTGCTCAGTGCTCCAGGCTGCCAAGGCCACCCGCCCTTCCTGCTGGGGAGGCCGGGGGTGGGCACCGCCAGTTAGGGTTCTGATCACACGCTGCGGTCTGTGAATCCAACACGACATCAAATCGGCATCTTTTTTTAATCAGACAGATTGATAATCCAAATTCATTAAGAAGCGATTGAAACTATCTGGTAAAGTCAATCAAAACATTCATTCCTTCAATCATCCATTCAACTATTACCCATCAAGAGGGGACTCTGTGCCAGGATCCAGACCCGCTGCTGTCCCAGCCCCACGGGACCCCCAAACCCTGTCACTGTGGGCACACAGGAGGACGAGTCCCCCAGCCGGGAAGGATGATGCTGCAGACCGCTCAGAGCGGGCCGGGGAGGGCCCACAGGAGCAAACGCACCCGTGTTCCAAAAACAAGGCTTCTGCCAAGAAAGCTGACTGTGACTCATGGTGAACAGGAAAAAAAGAAGTAATTTCTGAGAAGGGGAAGCACACCCACCACAAACACTCTTCCGTGATCACCCGGAAGTGCTTGAGGCGAGGAAAGAACGGGACCTGTGCTCGTCCTGGCAGAGAAATGGGGTCAATAAACCCATTCCATCCCTATGACGTACACACAGACACACGTGGACACACACACTCATGGGGCCCTGCACCCAGCGAGTGTGCTCGCTCAGCCCTGCATCATCCTTCAAGACAAACACGAGAGACAGAAACGACAGCCTCGGACCCGCCCGGGGACGAGGCTGAGCATCCACGTCCCCCTTGGAAGGCCTGGCAGAGGACCACCTTCAAGACCCTCCAGCACAAAGGACCACCGCCCCTCCTGCCCCACAGCGGCGGACTCCTGTTGCCAAGCAGGGGCCCTGGGATGCTAGGGCCTGGACTTTGGCCTCCAGGAACAGAGCAAGGTCCCCGATGGAGAATTTCAGACGCTCTGCAGGGCCTTGCTGGGAAGCTGGTAGGCATTGCTCAATGGAAACGGTTTTCTCAGCAGGCTTTGAGGGAGGGGGCTGCGAACAGAGACAGACGATGGGAAGGCAGCAGCTGACAGCCTCACTCAGACAGCTGAGCCCCTGGGGCGTCAGGCAGACCCTGCTAGCCCACCCACCAGCAGCGCTGGGGCATCGTGCGGGCATCACGGGAGGACAGGCGTGGAACTCACTCCACGAGCCACCCGACCACCTGCCCAGGAAACGTCATCTGGCCTCCCTGACCTGAAGCCTGTGTCACGCTTATGATGGCAGGAGGTGAGTGAAACCCGCGTGCATGTGTGTACACAGAGCCACGCGCACCAGAGGGCCACTGACACACGGATGGATGACCTGGTAAACGACCTGGAGAAGAACACCCTCCACAGATGTGAGAACCAGGATACGCTACATAGACTACACATGCACGCACCAGTATCCATGCAACATCCACATATGAACACGTGTCTAAAGTTGGATCTCTCTATGCAGCAGCAGTATACAGAGACACAAGACATGTACAGACTCAGCCCTCTCCATGTAAATGTGTATGTGTGTTTCTATATCTCCAAGCCCCTGAAATAGAGACCTACAGGCCTGGATGAATTAGCGGGTTTCAGAAGAGAGACTCCAGACCCTGGGGCCTGTGCTCCTGGCCAACCATGTCCTGAGCTGTCTCCTTTTCTGAAGCAGCCTTGCCTTGGCTCAGCACGTATGTCTCCCTCTCTGGCGAGGCAACTTCGGCCCCACGCAGGCTAAAGGTCCAGACTGACCACATGTGTCAGCTGGAGGCAGGTCTGCTCAGGGTGGGGTGCTCTGTGGACATCCAACACTGAACGTGATCATGCTGCATCAGGCCTCTGCTCCATTCATAACTCTTGATTCGGGTGACTGCAGGGCACACCTGCCCCTGCCCACTGGTCCCCAGAGCCCATCTCGGGTAGGAGATTCCTGGAGGGCCTCTCTCCTCTGCGCTTGTCCAGATACCTGAGGAAAAGACAGCTCTCCTGGGGCCTGAGACCCCACACGGAGCGCAGTGCATGGGGGAAGCGGACGATGCCCAGCTGTGCCCAGGACGCGGCTCCCATCGTGGGCAGAGCTGTGTGCTGACCAGGAGCCCTCGGCTCGGCTGGCCCTGCCTGCTCAGCTGTGGGAGAAGCGTGCCAGGGAGAAGGGAGGGGAGGGGAGGAGCACAGCGCACCGTCTCCTTGCATCCTGCTCTGATCGGGTCTGCAACTCCGTTACACTGTTCTTTAAGAACGTCTTCATAATCGTGAGGGAACTGCCTCAGAACTGTTCTGACTCTATAATACGGCTGCATTATCTGCCATATTAAATAGATAACATAGGCTCGGTTATACGCTACAGTACATAGTGTTCAGTCACCTGATGTATGAGTGCGCATGCTCGTGGTCGTGTATCTACAGGAGAATGAGTGCCTACTGCTCGCGCCTCCGACGGTTTTCTTTCTGCATCCTGGGTCCTTCCCCAGCGACCCCCAGGCCCAGCTCCTAGCTAGGGGCTGCTCCCAGCTAGGGATGCCCCTGGAGGCACTGACAGTATTAATGGTGATGATTTTCAACATTCAAACAGCCCACTGGAAATCGTATGGTTGTCCCACATCGGGCAGCACAAACCTAAGAAAACAGCACACCTCCTCCCTGTGGCCAGAGCGCGCAAGGCTCTGCGCGGTGACACCAGTTACCGCACTGGCAGCAGCTCTGGCTGNGGGGGGGGGTTGGGGGGAGGTCCAGGCCCCTGGCACCAAGCACGTCACACCACCCTGGACCTGCCTGCCACCAGCTTCCGTGTGACGGAGACGTCTCAACTTTATCTCACCCACTATTATTTTGGGCTTTCTGCTGCAGAAGCCACACCTCAGACTACAAGATACGACCTGCAGCCTCTGTCCATCACAGATTTGGACCCCGTGTTTGGGGGCTCACGGCCTGGCGTGTGGGAAGCTGAGTCAGCCCCTGAGTGTCATCCCAGGGGAAGGAGCGCTGGGATGAGGGCAAATCAAGGACAGGGGACCCGGAAGGCTTCCTGAAGGCGGCAGCAGCTCAAAGCGCAAGCAGGGAAGGCAGGGAGAGGTGTGGGCAGGGTTGTGGCAACCAGGAGCATCACCTACTTGAGACCCAGTCAACAGAGAGACCTGGAGGAAGTGGCTGGGCTGGGCCCCAAGAGTCACAAGGAGAGTTCAGCAAAGTCTATGAAGGCCTGAAGCTCAAGGAAACCAGTGGGGGGCTTTTAATAGTCCTGGCAGGAAGGATATGGACCTGGGCCCCCCACAGAAGACAACCACCAACCCTAGACTGGACAGAGCTCCTAGTCTCACTCCGTGACAGCAGCCAGCTCTGTGGGAGGGTGATGACCTGGATGCTATTCACTCATCTCTTCTGCCGTAACTCCAACCAACGGCCCAGCTCCAGCCCCACCCTCAGTCCTCACCAGCCTGCAGACCTCAGGTCCCAGGACAAGCTGAGCCACATCCGAGAGCAGCAGAGCAGATGCAATAAATACGTTATTGTGGGAAAACAGTGAAAATGAAAATATTTACAAAACATTTAAGGAAATTAGCTCTTGGGGATATCCCTGGTGGTCCAGAGGTTAACAATCAGCCTATCAATGCAGGGGACATGGGTTCAATCCCTGGTCCGGGAACTAAGATCTCACATGCCACGGAGCAACCAAACCCCTGCGCCACAACTGCTGAGCCCATGTGTCCCAGAACCTGCACCAGGAGAGGGCACCACGAAGAGAAGCCTGAGCATCCCAACTAGAGAGTAGCCCCTGCTTGCCACCACTGGAGAAAGCCCACGTGCAGCAGCGAAGACCCAGGGTGAGTGAGTGGGTGACGTCGCTCAGCCATGTCCGACTCTTTGCAACACCGTGTACTGCAGCCTACCACGCTCCTCTGTCCATGGGATTTTCCAGGCAAGAGTACTGGAGTGGGTTGCCATTTCCTTCTCCAGGGGATCTTCCTGACCCAGGGATTGAACCCAGGTCTTCCACATTGTAGGCAGATGTTTTATCGTCTGAGCTACCAGGGAAGTCCATTAAACAACCAGTGTAGTCAAAAGCTAATTAATTTTTAAAAAAGAAATGAACTCTCGCGCACACACACCTAATGGTCTTAGAAAGAAAATGTAACCATTTCACTGAGTTCTGGTTACTCTAGGTAAGAAACAGGACTTAAGACATACTGGAAGCTGGCTACTGCGTTCAGATGTCTGAGAACTCGAAGGGACCAAGCCTCGGGGACTGGCTCAGGGCTGCAACCACACGGCACCTTTTCAGCTCCGCTGCTGCTCAGTGCTCCAGGCTGCCAAGGCCACCCGCCCTTCCTGCTGGGGAGGCCGGGGGTGGGCACCGCCAGTTAGGGTTCTGATCACACGCTGCGGTCTGTGAATCCAACACGACATCAAATCGGCATCTTTTTTTAATCAGACAGATTGATAATCCAAATTCATTAAGAAGCGATTGAAACTATCTGGTAAAGTCAATCAAAACATTCATTCCTTCAATCATCCATTCAACTATTACCCATCAAGAGGGGACTCTGTGCCAGGATCCAGACCCGCTGCTGTCCCAGCCCCACGGGACCCCCAAACCCTGTCACTGTGGGCACACAGGAGGACGAGTCCCCCAGCCGGGAAGGATGATGCTGCAGACCGCTCAGAGCGGGCCGGGGAGGGCCCACAGGAGCAAACGCACCCGTGTTCCAAAAACAAGGCTTCTGCCAAGAAAGCTGACTGTGACTCATGGTGAACAGGAAAAAAAGAAGTAATTTCTGAGAAGGGGAAGCACACCCACCACAAACACTCTTCCGTGATCACCCGGAAGTGCTTGAGGCGAGGAAAGAACGGGACCTGTGCTCGTCCTGGCAGAGAAATGGGGTCAATAAACCCATTCCATCCCTATGACGTACACACAGACACACGTGGACACACACACTCATGGGGCCCTGCACCCAGCGAGTGTGCTCGCTCAGCCCTGCATCATCCTTCAAGACAAACACGAGAGACAGAAACGACAGCCTCGGACCCGCCCGGGGACGAGGCTGAGCATCCACGTCCCCCTTGGAAGGCCTGGCAGAGGACCACCTTCAAGACCCTCCAGCACAAAGGACCACCGCCCCTCCTGCCCCACAGCGGCGGACTCCTGTTGCCAAGCAGGGGCCCTGGGATGCTAGGGCCTGGACTTTGGCCTCCAGGAACAGAGCAAGGTCCCCGATGGAGAATTTCAGACGCTCTGCAGGGCCTTGCTGGGAAGCTGGTAGGCATTGCTCAATGGAAACGGTTTTCTCAGCAGGCTTTGAGGGAGGGGGCTGCGAACAGAGACAGACGATGGGAAGGCAGCAGCTGACAGCCTCACTCAGACAGCTGAGCCCCTGGGGCGTCAGGCAGACCCTGCTAGCCCACCCACCAGCAGCGCTGGGGCATCGTGCGGGCATCACGGGAGGACAGGCGTGGAACTCACTCCACGAGCCACCCGACCACCTGCCCAGGAAACGTCATCTGGCCTCCCTGACCTGAAGCCTGTGTCACGCTTATGATGGCAGGAGGTGAGTGAAACCCGCGTGCATGTGTGTACACAGAGCCACGCGCACCAGAGGGCCACTGACACACGGATGGATGACCTGGTAAACGACCTGGAGAAGAACACCCTCCACAGATGTGAGAACCAGGATACGCTACATAGACTACACATGCACGCACCAGTATCCATGCAACATCCACATATGAACACGTGTCTAAAGTTGGATCTCTCTATGCAGCAGCAGTATACAGAGACACAAGACATGTACAGACTCAGCCCTCTCCATGTAAATGTGTATGTGTGTTTCTATATCTCCAAGCCCCTGAAATAGAGACCTACAGGCCTGGATGAATTAGCGGGTTTCAGAAGAGAGACTCCAGACCCTGGGGCCTGTGCTCCTGGCCAACCATGTCCTGAGCTGTCTCCTTTTCTGAAGCAGCCTTGCCTTGGCTCAGCACGTATGTCTCCCTCTCTGGCGAGGCAACTTCGGCCCCACGCAGGCTAAAGGTCCAGACTGACCACATGTGTCAGCTGGAGGCAGGTCTGCTCAGGGTGGGGTGCTCTGTGGACATCCAACACTGAACGTGATCATGCTGCATCAGGCCTCTGCTCCATTCATAACTCTTGATTCGGGTGACTGCAGGGCACACCTGCCCCTGCCCACTGGTCCCCAGAGCCCATCTCGGGTAGGAGATTCCTGGAGGGCCTCTCTCCTCTGCGCTTGTCCAGATACCTGAGGAAAAGACAGCTCTCCTGGGGCCTGAGACCCCACACGGAGCGCAGTGCATGGGGGAAGCGGACGATGCCCAGCTGTGCCCAGGACGCGGCTCCCATCGTGGGCAGAGCTGTGTGCTGACCAGGAGCCCTCGGCTCGGCTGGCCCTGCCTGCTCAGCTGTGGGAGAAGCGTGCCAGGGAGAAGGGAGGGGAGGGGAGGAGCACAGCGCACCGTCTCCTTGCATCCTGCTCTGATCGGGTCTGCAACTCCGTTACACTGTTCTTTAAGAACGTCTTCATAATCGTGAGGGAACTGCCTCAGAACTGTTCTGACTCTATAATACGGCTGCATTATCTGCCATATTAAATAGATAACATAGGCTCGGTTATACGCTACAGTACATAGTGTTCAGTCACCTGATGTATGAGTGCGCATGCTCGTGGTCGTGTATCTACAGGAGAATGAGTGCCTACTGCTCGCGCCTCCGACGGTTTTCTTTCTGCATCCTGGGTCCTTCCCCAGCGACCCCCAGGCCCAGCTCCTAGCTAGGGGCTGCTCCCAGCTAGGGATGCCCCTGGAGGCACTGACAGTATTAATGGTGATGATTTTCAACATTCAAACAGCCCACTGGAAATCGTATGGTTGTCCCACATCGGGCAGCACAAACCTAAGAAAACAGCACACCTCCTCCCTGTGGCCAGAGCGCGCAAGGCTCTGCGCGGTGACACCAGTTACCGCACTGGCAGCAGCTCTGGCTGGCAGGTCTGTGGTTTTGATTAATGAGGTGAAAGAGGAGTTCATCACCCTTCACTGAACAGGCTGGGCCACAATCCTTCAAAATGCAGGTGGACCCAGCAGTGGGGCGGGCCCCCTCGGAGGCAGCAGAGACACGGCTGTCTGCAGACCCTCGCCCACTCCCACCTGCCGAGAGTCCGTGCCAGCTGCTCAACAGGCCACACGTGTTCTTAGCTCCAAAGCATTCTCTGCACCTTCTTTCCCTTGAATGGTTCTGATCTAGGCATCTCATGGACGGTTCTTTTTTAAAATTTCTTTTTAATTGGAGGATAACTGCTTTGCAATATTTTGTTGGTTTCTGCCGTGTATCCACGTGAATCAGCAGTTAGTATACGTATGTCCCCTCTATCTGAAGCTCCCACCCACCCCCTAGGTTGTCGTGGACGGTCCTGAGCTGACGCTCTGTCCCGTCAGCACCTTGAGGTCCCGTCAGCACCTTGAGGTGCCGCCTCCATCCTGGAAAGGCCTGCCGGTCACACCCTGTGTGGAGGGCGAGCCCCAGGCTCAGAACCTGCCAATGGTGCCCCCCCAAGTGGGAATGGGGGTGTGCAGGGACCCCTTCTGGAGATACGAACGCGGTCTCCCATGGGCAGCCCGGGTCCCAGGAGGGTGAACAGCATGGGGTGGGCCAGGGATCGGCGCACAGTTGCTCAGAAACACCTTCCAGAGCTCCTCCCCGAAGAGCGAGCAAGGCGCCCCTGTAAAGTTCTCTCCTGGTATCCCCCACAGGGAAGAGACTCAGGCGTCTGTCTGCCCCGCCACTGGGAGAGATGGAACAAGAGGGCCAGACCCTGGTTTATGCCGAGCACAAGGCGGGGCTTCACAGGACGCTTGCTGAATCAAGGAGCAAGCAAACATGAATGAACCGTGAGCAAATGAACAGGGCTCCAGCCACTGTCTCCCTGAGGGTGCTAGCCAGCTCTAAAGCCACGAGGCTGTGTCTGTTTCCTTCCAGGTCAGCAGCAGCCAGGACCAGGAGAGGGTAGGGCCGGCCTGGGGGGCTGGGGAGGAGCAGACCTAGAGAAAAGCCAAAGGTGGAGGGTGGGCAGGCCCCACACGGACGGGGGACCTGGGGCACAGCCTGGGGACAGGCGCCCCCCGTGGTTACGGCAAAGTGAGAGTGCTCCACAGGGGTAACCTCAAACGGGAGGCAGGGGGGTCTCACTCTGGTTTTGTTATTTCTATTTCTAAATAAATATGGGGATGTTTAATATTTTAATATTGCATATGGCATCTAATTATTGTAATTATAGGTAAACATCACATAGACTGATTACATATAACTTACACAACAAATATGCAAAGTATGTAAGTGTCATTTGGGGTTTTGTTTAATATTTTTGTTTTAATTCTCAGAGCAAATGGTCTCACTGCAGTTAAAACAACAAAACCAGGAAAATGCACACACGTGGCCACGCTGCGTCTTCGAGCGTTCTGGGGAAGGAGACGCATCGCTCTCTCCCAGCTTGTCAGATTCTCCGAGGGTTTTGTGAGGCTCACTGTGCTCAGAAGTCTCTGTTAGCTAAGCTCTTCCAACACGTGAAAAATCTCTCCACTTCCCTGATGGCTGTGGAACATCAAGAACCGAAATCATCTCGTTCTCTCTGAGTCAGGCTCAAAGGGCCGGCTCTGCCCCCCAGAGCCTCAGGTCGCAGATGCTGCCGTTCATGGCGCTTCTAGTGCTGGAAAGGCGCTAAGAGCTTCGCGCACACAGGCCTGGCTGAGGTCCTGTGCGGCCTGGCCTGCGCCCTGTACCTGGGCGGGGCTACTCACAGAGGGTCTCCCTCGCTGCTGGGGCGGGTGGGAGGATGTGTGGGAGTCCCAGGCATGGTGTCCGAAGTCCAGCATGCCCTGGTAAAGGGGGGGCCAGCCAGGCACCCGGAATCAAATGCAGCCGCATGGCTCTGGGAAGGGAGTGTGACCTCTCTGAGCCCTGGTGGGACGAGAGTCGAAGTGAAGGTGGCAGCTCCTTCCGGCACACTGTCAAGTGGGAACAAGGCGGCTCTGACGACCTCCTCCCTCCATTCTCCCCTGCTCAGACCTCTCAGAACACTGGCTGGCAGGGCTGGGTCTTGATCGAGCCCCACAGAGTGGGTACCGAGTGGGCGGGCACCAAGGACACACTGGCACTCCCGCCCCCGTAAGTCACATGGACCTGGTCCTCTCCTGCCAACCTGAAGCCAGAGCCAGCAGGGCCCGGGATCTGGGTGGGATGCCCACTCCTTCCATGGGGCGATCAATCCCCTGCAGATGCAGCTGGCTTGGTGTTCCTGAGATGTGAGCGTCAATTATTAAACCACTATTTGTTCACGTCTCCGAGAAGCCGGAGACTGCCTCCTCCACAAACACGCCGAGAAGACGACCGGCCTACCCAGTGACCCTGTAACCAGGAGCTGGGCCGCAGGTCGAAGGGCAAATAAATAATCAGGCCCAAAGGTCCTGAACCGGGATGCTGAAGCCACTCGGGACTGGCTCTTATCCGGGCCTTGCGGTCTCCTGCTGAGAGCCTCAGGCTGTGACCAAACAGCCCTTTGGGTCACGGGGTGCCCGGTGCTCGGCTCTGGGGCCCTGATGGCACCTGCGTCCCAGCTCCAGCACCTTGCCAAGTCACATCACTTCCCTGAGCTTCGGATTCAGCAGCTTCACATAGCAGTGGTGTCCCCAAAGCCACAAGTCGCATGGAGACCCAGGACAGGAGGGGCTCAGCTCCTGGGAATTGTTGCGTTGGCTGCCTGTTAAATGTGCAGGCTTGAGCCCCACTCCTGAGCCTCTACGTAAGGATGCTTATGTGACAGGGGTTAGGAATCTCCTCCTATAAGCTCTTCTGGTGAGTCTCAAGTGGCCCGCCTGGGGCCTGGACCCAGGAAGCTCCATCAGGTGTGGGCATTGGGAAGCTGCCTGGAAAACAGCAGTCTACTCCCGGAAGGCCAGCCTGACCCTGTGCCCACCCTCGGATGCACGGCTTCGACAGACTAGGAGGCGGGCGAGTCCCTGAGGTGACCGCCTAGTATCCCTAGCTCATTGCCAGGCCCCAGCAGTGAGGCCTCCTACAGAGCCCGGGGACTGGGAGGCCGTGTGCTTGGTGGGAGCTCAGACATGCCTCTGACCTCAACCCCAGCTTCCCGAGTCCTTGTCCCTCAGTCCTTCCACTTGCAGAGTGGACTGCCCTCCCCACCTCCCTGGGTCACACTGGAGATGAAGCAAGCCCCTGCTGGAGGAGAGACAGACGGGTGCGGGCCCCTCCCCTCTCAGTCTGACACGCCCCTCACTCCGGAGCCCTCTCCACCACACTCTCCCATCACGAGGAACCGGGGCCTTGGAGGCAGGGGTCTGCAGGGAGGAGTGCGGGCACTGGGCGGAGCTGCACGTCGGGCTGTGTCTCACCTGCGGGCAGCTGTGTGCCTGGCGCCTCCTCCAACCCCCACCTCTGCCGGGGACGCCCCAGGACTAGAGCCAGCTCTCCCAGGGCCGGGCTCCTGGAGCCCCTGGCGCCCCCAGAGACGACCGCAGAGGGCTGTGGGTGCTGCCTCCCGGATCCTGTGCAGACACCACTGGCCCTCCCCAAGCTCACCTGGAACGCAGGCCAACAGCAAGGGCACCAGACTGGGGGGCCGAGAGGTGGGCAAGCAAGCGACTCACCAGCTCTCATCAAGAGCAGTGGCACTAACTATCTGAGCACTGGCTCCGCTTGTAAATGAGACAGGCTTGCTTGCAGAGCAATCTCTTCCTGAGTCACAGCCCGGCACCGGCCCGAAAGGGCCGAATGAGGGAGGGGGAGGAGGCTGAGGGAGAGACGGGCAGGACCGGGCCAGGTGGCAGGGAGCGCACGCCCACGCTCACACTCGCACGGCCGTCCATTCAGACACCCCGTGGCCTGCTCATGCCCCCATCTTCCATTCAGATGGTCTCTGGGTGCCCGTCACGGCTCTGGCGCTGTACCCAGCGTGGGGACACGGACAAGATTCAGCCACCCTCTGCTCTCCAGGGGGGCGTGTGTCTCTGAGGGGAAGCGGGGCAGCAGGGTGCTCTGGAACCTGGCGGGCGGGGGGCTCTGACAGGAGGTGGTGCCCGCACTGAGTGCTCACAGAAGAGCAGGAAGACGAGGGCGCTGTCCTCAGGAGGGAAGGCGTGGGGAGGGGGTGGCTGGGGTCAGAGAAGGTGTGGGGGGTGGTCGCTGGGGTTGGAGAAGGCTTGGGGGGGGTCGTTGGGGTCTTGGACGTGGGTCAGCACCTCTCAGGCCACGCCCCTCAGCCCTGCTCACCCCACTGTCTCCTTCTAGAAACCTCTCCCCTTGCTTTGCACGTTGCAATCCCACAATTACTTTCAGCCTCCTCTCTCATGGCACCCAGGCAAGGTGCGGCTCCCTGTTCTCAGCATCCCATGAGAACTTCGGGGGCCCCTGCCTCATCCCCCAAGCATTGGCCCAAGCCACCGCTCAAGGGGGAACACTGACTTGAACCCAAGCCCCGGAGGTCCAGGCAGCTGTGTGGTCTCAGCCCCGCACCCCAGCTCAGGGCTCACAGGGGCCTGCAACCGCCCCATCCCGCGCGCCCATCTCAGGAGCAGCCATTGGCATTGCTTGCCCGCCCCGTGACCCACAGAGACATCTAGTGAACTTGGGACTTTCTGGTGCTTACTAAGCAAGGCTGGATTTCTGCATAATAAAGTTCGTGCTTCCAGGAATAGAAAAGGCGTGTAGCTGACCACGCGCTACAGCTTCAGGAAGCAGGACAAACGCGCGCTTCCTCCTAATGGCGGCATGGGAGCGTCTGTGTCTGAGAAGACGACGACCAAGGGTGGTCTCACTCCCAGCCATCGCTCAGGCCTCCCCGACAACGAGGCTGTACGACCATCCGTGGCCTCCTCTGGGTTTCAGGTTGGTGGGGGGTGCAGGGTGAGGAATAGAATTGGGCAAGAGTCACAGTACCCTCCCCCACCCCAGCCAGAAACGCAGTCCCGAAACAATCCTCTGCTCAGGCCCCACCTGTTCCCAGCCCACTGGGCCCTGCCCACGCTCTCCGGCAGCGTGGGTGGATGGACAGAGAAGCTTCCTTAAGTCTGTCGGGCATGGCACCTACCAGCCTCGGCTCCAGGGCAACCACCTCCCTCCTCCTTCCCTATTTTATCTGGGAACCGAATCTGCCCCTTTGCTGACCACATCCCTCCCGGCCTCCTCCAGCACTAACTCAGTATGTGTCTAATGAGCTCTGACTGCAGCCAAGCTCCTTCCGTGCCCTGGACCACAGCTAGACGCTTCCCTACGCCTCAGCCCTCCAGCGTCCACGCTGCCCCCAGTCCCGTGACTCAACCTCCCCTCCTGTCTCACAAAGAAAACAGGCCACAGGTGGGGCCCCTGCGCCTTCCTGCTACAAAACACATGCTTCTGGAGCCTAGATGCCTCATCACCTGCTGGACTGGGGACTTAGCCCAGGTCCGAAAAGGGTAACAATCAGCCCCGCCCCTGCCAAGGCCACAGGAGCCGGTGCTCACCCATCTCAGCTGCCCCTCACTGTCTGCGCTCCAGGCATTTGGCTCCATGGAGAGCCCCACCCTGACACACAGCATCTGCAGGCCCACTCCACCCCCACCTCCTTTTATCTCTGGCCACGCCNAGAGAAGGTGTGGGGGGTGGTCGCTGGGGTTGGAGAAGGCTTGGGGGGGGTCGTTGGGGTCTTGGACGTGGGTCAGCACCTCTCAGGCCACGCCCCTCAGCCCTGCTCACCCCACTGTCTCCTTCTAGAAACCTCTCCCCTTGCTTTGCACGTTGCAATCCCACAATTACTTTCAGCCTCCTCTCTCATGGCACCCAGGCAAGGTGCGGCTCCCTGTTCTCAGCATCCCATGAGAACTTCGGGGGCCCCTGCCTCATCCCCCAAGCATTGGCCCAAGCCACCGCTCAAGGGGGAACACTGACTTGAACCCAAGCCCCGGAGGTCCAGGCAGCTGTGTGGTCTCAGCCCCGCACCCCAGCTCAGGGCTCACAGGGGCCTGCAACCGCCCCATCCCGCGCGCCCATCTCAGGAGCAGCCATTGGCATTGCTTGCCCGCCCCGTGACCCACAGAGACATCTAGTGAACTTGGGACTTTCTGGTGCTTACTAAGCAAGGCTGGATTTCTGCATAATAAAGTTCGTGCTTCCAGGAATAGAAAAGGCGTGTAGCTGACCACGCGCTACAGCTTCAGGAAGCAGGACAAACGCGCGCTTCCTCCTAATGGCGGCATGGGAGCGTCTGTGTCTGAGAAGACGACGACCAAGGGTGGTCTCACTCCCAGCCATCGCTCAGGCCTCCCCGACAACGAGGCTGTACGACCATCCGTGGCCTCCTCTGGGTTTCAGGTTGGTGGGGGGTGCAGGGTGAGGAATAGAATTGGGCAAGAGTCACAGTACCCTCCCCCACCCCAGCCAGAAACGCAGTCCCGAAACAATCCTCTGCTCAGGCCCCACCTGTTCCCAGCCCACTGGGCCCTGCCCACGCTCTCCGGCAGCGTGGGTGGATGGACAGAGAAGCTTCCTTAAGTCTGTCGGGCATGGCACCTACCAGCCTCGGCTCCAGGGCAACCACCTCCCTCCTCCTTCCCTATTTTATCTGGGAACCGAATCTGCCCCTTTGCTGACCACATCCCTCCCGGCCTCCTCCAGCACTAACTCAGTATGTGTCTAATGAGCTCTGACTGCAGCCAAGCTCCTTCCGTGCCCTGGACCACAGCTAGACGCTTCCCTACGCCTCAGCCCTCCAGCGTCCACGCTGCCCCCAGTCCCGTGACTCAACCTCCCCTCCTGTCTCACAAAGAAAACAGGCCACAGGTGGGGCCCCTGCGCCTTCCTGCTACAAAACACATGCTTCTGGAGCCTAGATGCCTCATCACCTGCTGGACTGGGGACTTAGCCCAGGTCCGAAAAGGGTAACAATCAGCCCCGCCCCTGCCAAGGCCACAGGAGCCGGTGCTCACCCATCTCAGCTGCCCCTCACTGTCTGCGCTCCAGGCATTTGGCTCCATGGAGAGCCCCACCCTGACACACAGCATCTGCAGGCCCACTCCACCCCCACCTCCTTTTATCTCTGGCCACGCCACCTCCTCCGGCCCCTCCCCAGGAAATCCACCGCTACTGCCTGCCCTCCCTGCTCCCTGCCTGCCTGCACCGCCTCGGTGCTGTCACACCGCTGAGGGGCACGGGTGGTGGTGGGGCGGGTGGGTGGTGGTAAGCGTTCACTGAAACCAGGCTCTGAGCCTCTCTGATGCCGCGTCCCAAGCCCCAAGCACAGGATGGTTCCAACAGTCCTCAAGACATGCTTAAGGTCCTCGGATAAGCCAGGACCCAGGCTCAGGACACCTGAGGCCCAGGTCCTTCCACCAGGCCAGGCAGTGCCCTCAGCATCTCCTACCAGCCCAGCCTCCCGGATCCCCGTTTTAGGCCCTCAGCAGGGTTCATGGTGTGTGCCCAGGAAGCAGGTGCTGACTGGTCCCTTCCCCCAACCCCAGGGCGACCTCTCTCCAGGCCTCTGGCAGAGCCAAGGATTCCTGCCCCCACCAGGCCCCTGAACACAGCTGCTTCTTGACAAGGCTGAAATAAGCAGACAATGCAGCCTGCAGATCCCAGGAACCGCATGGCCCCGGGCAAGCGGGCATCTCACAGGCTGGCAGGAAGTGGCTCTCTGGCACCTTCCCATGGCTGAACTCCTGGGCATTCCATCAGGGCCACATACACCGTCAGGAGGAATGGGTTTCCACGCATGCCTGGAGCGGCTGCTGCTGCCCGTCCAAACTAGACAGGGGGATGAGCTGTGGAACCTGCAGGTGGGGGGACTGTGGCCAGTGCTCCGAGCCTCTGGCCCGGGTTCCCTCTGTGACAAAGCACAGCGATCATGTCTGCCGTGCAGGCCTGCCCTTGGGTGCCTTGTTGTGATGAACTCTGCCCCACCCTCAAGAAACCGGGGTTCCTCCACTAGAAAGAGTGCACTTTGGGTGGACAGGGGAGAAACACCTGCAGGAAGCGGTCCTCTGTCTGCAAGGGGAACACAGAGGCTCCAGCAGCCCTCGACACGATGGCCACGCTCAGCCGACCCGTGAGTCTGATCAGCTCCTACTGCTGAGACGGCAACATGCACCATGCACCCTGGCTAGACAGATGCCAGGGACACACTGTGTCCGTTAGCCTCCCGCTCAGCCCCACAAACCGGGACCGTGGTCCATTTAGACCCAGAGATTGCGGTTCTGCGAGGAGAAGCCTCGGACCCGAGGAGGAGAACCCAGGCACGCGGCTTCTGCTCTGGTTCCGGCAGACAGCGGGCTGCCCTGCATTTCTCTCTTCCACCAGGATCTGAACATCTCCCACAGCCAGGGAGGCTGGGGAAAGGCGTTTCGAGCCACACGGCCGACCCTCTGAGAAAACTGACATCTCCGAGAGCGAAGGTTGCTCAGCTGGTTTTTTCCAATTGCTGGACTTGATCAACCATCCAGTGACGAAGCACCAGCCAAGGCCTCGGGGAGAAGGATGTTGTCAGGAGCCGCCTGGAAAAGGTCAGCAGCGGAGTCTTTGAAGCTGCCTTGTCAGGCTCAAGGTCTGGCTTCAAAGTGGCCCTGAAGCCAGCGCCTTTTAAAGGATGGCTTCCTTTGTCCATGCCTCAAATGGGAAGGAGTTATTTCCCTCTCCCCAAACCTCTTAGCATTGCAGCTTGAGCTGACCCACATTTGTTTCCAGACCTCCTTTCCTTCCTAAGAAATTAAACAGCTTAATTTCAAACACTCTCCCTTAAGCATCTGCTCTGTGCTTATTTAGCACATTTCAAATAACGTGGGTGAGACACAGAAACGGAGGGTAAAATCGAGCGGAGCCAGTAGCCCTGTCTGGTGGCGGCTGAGTGAGAGGGACAGATCACAAAAGGAAGACCAGCTCTAGTTCTGCGAACACAGGACCTCGAGGGAGCGGCCGCATCTGCACCCACGCTCCCACGAGCTCTCCCCCGAGGGCATCTCCACGGTCATGGCCGTGCACATGGTCCGTCACTCCACCTGCTGTCTGCCCGAGGGAAGGACTGTCAGGGGAGGAGGGAGTGAGCACTCAGGAAGAATCACCAATCCACAGTCACTCCAGCCCACAACTGAGGCCAGAGCTTCTGCATCCAGACGTGGCCCTCCTAGCCTGGGCTGCAGGGGGCTTGGCTCGGACACCACCATCCTGGGCGACTTGAAGGAGACCCAGTCAGGCCGCCCCACCTGTCGGGACCCTTCTGCTCAGCTGTTCACAGGGGCCAGAGGGCAGCTCCAGGTGAGGAGAGGAGGCCATCAGTATAGGGCACGCAGCTATCCCTGAAGCAGGAAAAAGCATGTCTTCCCCTCTGCTGGTTGATCGCAGGGGTACAAGGAGCCCTGGAATGGTGAGTCCAGGGCCCTGACCCAGTCCAACTTCCAGATGCTCAATCTTGGGTGACTGGTCAGAACTGTGAGGTATTTCTCCATGCACCAAACGGAGCCGCCTGTGCCCCTGAGCACACCCCAAAGGCCAGGTCTCAAGGGCAAGGGGAAGGCCAGTGCCTGCTCCTTCCCACCCCTGCCTCCTGGCCACCCCCACCCCCCAGTCAGGAAGGCCCAAGCTCTGCACAGCCCCACCACCTCCCTTAGGCCTCCTGAGATGCAAACGTGCGCACAGTGGCCCTTTCCTCCTGCTCAGCCTTGTGCTTAGCAGGCCTAAGTCCATCTGGTCTAGACTGAGACACCACTGAGCAGGAATGGGCTGCCAGGGGTCTGCCCCCACCTCCTGGCACGGAAGCTGGTGGCATAGCCCCAGGGACCCTCCTCTGATCGGGAAACCAGAAACCCCACCTGAGGCATGGGCCTTTATCTCAGCAGGCACTTCAAAAAATATGTATGGAAGGTCATCTGGCTCATCTTCTCCATGAGAAAAAGCCAACAGGAACTGGTTAAACTTAATGCCAAGTGGGAGAACAAATACATGAGATGCTTCCCAAGGCCCCTTTCGGCTCCTGCAGAGTTTGGGGCTCAGCTCAGCACCTGGGGAGCCAGCCAGCTTACCGAAGACACGGCTCCCTATGAAGAAATGAACGAGGGAGGGGTGAGCGGATGGACGAGGGGCCACCGTACGGCCCAGCTCCCAGTGCAGCTGGGGAGGGTGGGCCTCAGATGGAGGGCCCCACCAGGCTGGGGAAAACAAGACCGGAGCCCGGCCCTGCCACTTTCGACCAGGAGCAGCTCCCCTGCGGTCCCCTGCAGGAACCCGGCGCAGTCCCCGGGTGTTGGCTGTGCTGTAACTGACCAGGCTCCCCTTCGGCCATCCCAGCAGCATCTGGGCCGCTGCCCTCAGACACCTGGGGCCAGGCCCCCAGGTGGGGCCAGATGGCCAGTAAGGCCCCTCCCTCTGGTGGTGGGGAGGAGGCTGAGCTGCTGTGCCTATGGGCAGGACCAGGCGCCAGCTCCCCACTCGGGCACCCTGCTGCTCCCTTGCCCAAGCCTAGAGAAGGAGGCCCACACTGGCCGGGCCTCCACTGGCACGTCTAGAAAAGATGCTTTGGCCTTTGCGAAAGGCTGAGATGGCAGACTTGCCCACATGGGGAAGGTGGAGGCACCCCCTCCATCACCACCACCACCACAAGCACCCCGCACAGACCGCCTCACTGGCAGNCCTGGCCACCCCCACCCCCCAGTCAGGAAGGCCCAAGCTCTGCACAGCCCCACCACCTCCCTTAGGCCTCCTGAGATGCAAACGTGCGCACAGTGGCCCTTTCCTCCTGCTCAGCCTTGTGCTTAGCAGGCCTAAGTCCATCTGGTCTAGACTGAGACACCACTGAGCAGGAATGGGCTGCCAGGGGTCTGCCCCCACCTCCTGGCACGGAAGCTGGTGGCATAGCCCCAGGGACCCTCCTCTGATCGGGAAACCAGAAACCCCACCTGAGGCATGGGCCTTTATCTCAGCAGGCACTTCAAAAAATATGTATGGAAGGTCATCTGGCTCATCTTCTCCATGAGAAAAAGCCAACAGGAACTGGTTAAACTTAATGCCAAGTGGGAGAACAAATACATGAGATGCTTCCCAAGGCCCCCTTTCGGCTCCTGCAGAGTTTGGGGCTCAGCTCAGCACCTGGGGAGCCAGCCAGCTTACCGAAGACACGGCTCCCTATGAAGAAATGAACGAGGGAGGGGTGAGCGGATGGACGAGGGGCCACCGTACGGCCCAGCTCCCAGTGCAGCTGGGGAGGGTGGGCCTCAGATGGAGGGCCCCACCAGGCTGGGGAAAACAAGACCGGAGCCCGGCCCTGCCACTTTCGACCAGGAGCAGCTCCCCTGCGGTCCCCTGCAGGAACCCGGCGCAGTCCCCGGGTGTTGGCTGTGCTGTAACTGACCAGGCTCCCCTTCGGCCATCCCAGCAGCATCTGGGCCGCTGCCCTCAGACACCTGGGGCCAGGCCCCCAGGTGGGGCCAGATGGCCAGTAAGGCCCCTCCCTCTGGTGGTGGGGAGGAGGCTGAGCTGCTGTGCCTATGGGCAGGACCAGGCGCCAGCTCCCCACTCGGGCACCCTGCTGCTCCCTTGCCCAAGCCTAGAGAAGGAGGCCCACACTGGCCGGGCCTCCACTGGCACGTCTAGAAAAGATGCTTTGGCCTTTGCGAAAGGCTGAGATGGCAGACTTGCCCACATGGGGAAGGTGGAGGCACCCCCTCCATCACCACCACCACCACAAGCACCCCGCACAGACCGCCTCACTGGCAGCCTTGCTCTGAATGCTCAGCTAAAAATACGCACCCACTGGTGAGACACGGAGGGCCTGCCGGCGTGGCCAGTGAGCAGCCTGCTCCCTGTGGAGGGCTGGAAATAGAAACTGGGATTTGGGGCAACAGCGACACGACCTAGGATGGCCAGAAAGCCCAGTGGTTCCTGGCCAGGACTCAGGCATCGAGGGCCTAGGGGTCGGCACTCCCTGCCACTGGGGGTTCAAAGGCGGGTGCCTCCTGGGTCACCTGTCTGCCCAGGCAGTCTGGGTGGGGCAGGGGCACAAGGCTGGAATTTTAACTACTCAGGGGCAGGCCTGAGTGCCCTAAGAGATGCCTTGTGGAGCAGGCTCACGTTTATTATCGGTTGACTGCTGAGCCTCATGGCCATCTCCCAGGTCTTAGGTCAAGACAGTCACTGGGGTCACAAAGCCAGGACTCCAGCCCAGGGCAGCTGCCTCCCAGGTCCACACGGAAGTGGAGGTGAGTGAGCTGGAACCAAGGCCAAGGAGAGGCGGACGCCCCTGGTCTCCCCCTGCTTCCCCCCACCCCCTCCCTGGCTCCTCAAGAAGACAGCTCAAGCCTCCTGACCAGTGCCTGCTCTTCTCAGGGGGAACTGGGCCCAGATCCTGGCACGTGCTCCTCCTCATGCCCCCGGAAGCTGCCTGCAATTCCGTCACTGATCTGACGCCCGGATTCCAGGTCTCAGAGCAGCAGCGCAGAGGGAGTCAGAGGCCTAGACTCGATGTCCTGGGAAGGAGACCTCGGGCAAGGCCCTCTCCTGGATGCATGTCCCCGCTGTCCTCTGTGAGCCAGGACAACCAGGCCATCTCCCCAACAGGGCCTCTTCCAGGCTCTGAGGCCACATGGACCTGTGGAGCATCTTGCACACTGAAAACCAGGCATATACACTCTTCAGCATCTTCTCCAGCGAAGCGGGTGAGATAAGAAGCTGATCCTGTGTCTGTGCTCAAGGGCTTCCACCTCAGATGGCGAGACAGGGGCAACTTAAGAAGAATACGAAGGCAGCACCAGCCCGAGGGCGTGGAGCTGGCACGGCCGACGGACAGAGCACGGGGCACCCACACTGGCCGGTGCTTGCTGCGACTGTGCCGAGGATGGCCGGTGCAGGGGAGGCGACGGGGCCAGGCTGCACGGGGGCAGGTCCACAGGGGACCTGGGCCTTGGAGGAGGAAAGGCAGGCAAGGCTGCTCAGACAGGCCTGCAGCACAGTGGACGCGACAGCCCCTCTGGATGAGAAGCAGCCTTCAAGGTATTCCACACGATACAAGGAAGCCACGTGAGGGCAGGAGGAGTCTGCAACCCAAACGCTGGCTTTGCGGCTCTGTCCCTGGTTACAGGGGCTGGCAGGACAACCTGAGGCAGGGAGGACCACTGTTATTAGGACACCTTGGGCAGCAGCACAGAAGGCAGTGATTGGAGGAGCAACAGAAGGGGCATGGGGGAGAGGGAGGGAGGAGGCTGGGCCGTCGGCAAGAGATGGAGCTGAAATGCGGGGAAGCTGCTAGCTGAGACCCCCCCCTCCACGGGGTTGGCAGAAGGGGAGCAGAGACGGGGTGGGGGAAGGGTGGCATGGGGAGGAGGAGGGGGCCAGGGCATGGGGAAATGGGGGACCAGGAGGGCGTGGAGGGCATCTGCACCCCACTAGGATCTGCCCGTGCAGCGTCACGAGGTTGAGACGCTGAGAGGGGGCAGGGCTGGGGTGGAGGTGGGAACCTGGTTGCAGCAGGGGCACTGGCATGTCGGCATTTCCAGGAGAGAGAATGGAAGCCAGCTGCTCATCGCCCAGGAAGCAAGGGAAGGGGACAGACCGGAAGGGCCTTGCTGTGCTGTACTGGAATGAGAGTGTCAGGGTGATCGGGTGGCCGTCGGTGCAGACAGGGGGCACTGAGTGTGCGTGGGCAAGTCTGTCCTTACGTGTCCCTGCACATCCCCGGGCTCTGCCCTCCGAGAAGGCTGGGGAGCAGCAACTCCCTGGGCCAGACAACCATCCTTTTGTCTGTGGCTCGGTTTCTAAACACTGGTCTTCACTCACTGGAACCGAGACCTCTTGGGGAAATGGGTGCTGTTAGAGCGGTACCCGCGAGCGAACCCAGGACCCCTGGTGCCAGGAAGCACGGGCGTGTTCAGAGGATGATGGAGACATGTCGACAGGCATAGGAATCAGCCCAACAGGGCCCACAGGGCGTCAGAATGAATAATGATGGTAACATGCTTAATCCACTGAGTAAAGTAGGGGAGGTGGCTCCATGCAGAGTAAAGGGACAAAGAGAAGTATGATGACTGGCTGGTGTTTACAAAGTTTCAAAGCAGCTTCCCACAGAATGCTTAGTGACTATAAAAGAGCCTGACAGGAGGGAACGCTAGCGGGCAGCGCCCTGTCAGCGGAGCAAGGCGGCCAACACCTTGTCTCTGTGGGACAAACAGAGCTCACGGGCCATCCGGGAGGTGTGGCTCCTGCCAGGGACACGGGCACTGACTCCAGTCACGAGGACACATCACGCGAGCCCAGGTGGAGGGCATTCCACAAATGGCCGGTTGGTGATACTTGGAAGCATCAAGGTTAAAAATAAAAACGTCTAAGACTAAGGAATTGTCCCAGCCTGATGGAGACTAGAGACATGCTGAGCGCAGGCAGCAGCGGCTTTGAACCTCACCCAGAACCTTCAGGAGCAAAGGACACTCCTTGTTCACAGGAAATGGAGAGTTTGGGATGACAGTGCACCAAGCCAGCCACTGCCTCTAAAGCAGCTCAGAAAGCAGTTTTAACCACTGTGCTTGCAACTTTTCTGCAGGTCTGTCAAAAATAACACAACTGCTTCCTCCTTTCTTTCTTTTTCCTTACTTCTACTTCTAAAGTGAGTGAAGTGAAAGTCGCTCAGTCATGTCCGACTCTTTGCGACCCCATGGACTATATAGACCATGGAATTCTCCAGGCCAGAATAGTGGAGTGGGTACCCATTCCCTTCTCCAGGGGATCTTCCCAAGCCAGGTCTCCCACATTGCAGGTGGATTTTTTACCAGCTGAGCCACAAGGGAGGCCAAGGGGATGCTTACTTGCCTCGTGGTACAGAAGCAGGAAACAAAGATTCGTCCCTCAAGAGCCGCTGACTTGCCATGTGCAGCCTCTGATCAAGGGTGGGCACTGTCTGAGTACCATGACAATAGCAGTGAAACAGGCCGGTGGCTTTGTAAGGCGCACAAAGTCTGCGAATGACAGATGATTCCTGCCCCAAACTGGCAGCTGCCTTCCAGGAGCCCGAGGATTTACCACGTGTGGACATCACAACGGACCATCCCAAGCCGAGCTCAGGACAGTACAGAGAGTGGTGAGAAAGGAGGACTGCCTCCTGGTGCTGTCTTCTGGTCCCAGGATCGGGGACAGGGACCCCCTCCACTCCAGCTCTAGTGCCCCGAACCCTGAGGACTCTGGGAGATCGTNAGAAGCAGCCTTCAAGGTATTCCACACGATACAAGGAAGCCACGTGAGGGCAGGAGGAGTCTGCAACCCAAACGCTGGCTTTGCGGCTCTGTCCCTGGTTACAGGGGCTGGCAGGACAACCTGAGGCAGGGAGGACCACTGTTATTAGGACACCTTGGGCAGCAGCACAGAAGGCAGTGATTGGAGGAGCAACAGAAGGGGCATGGGGGAGAGGGAGGGAGGAGGCTGGGCCGTCGGCAAGAGATGGAGCTGAAATGCGGGGAAGCTGCTAGCTGAGACCCCCCCCTCCACGGGGTTGGCAGAAGGGGAGCAGAGACGGGGTGGGGGAAGGGTGGCATGGGGAGGAGGAGGGGGCCAGGGCATGGGGAAATGGGGGACCAGGAGGGCGTGGAGGGCATCTGCACCCCACTAGGATCTGCCCGTGCAGCGTCACGAGGTTGAGACGCTGAGAGGGGGCAGGGCTGGGGTGGAGGTGGGAACCTGGTTGCAGCAGGGGCACTGGCATGTCGGCATTTCCAGGAGAGAGAATGGAAGCCAGCTGCTCATCGCCCAGGAAGCAAGGGAAGGGGACAGACCGGAAGGGCCTTGCTGTGCTGTACTGGAATGAGAGTGTCAGGGTGATCGGGTGGCCGTCGGTGCAGACAGGGGGCACTGAGTGTGCGTGGGCAAGTCTGTCCTTACGTGTCCCTGCACATCCCCGGGCTCTGCCCTCCGAGAAGGCTGGGGAGCAGCAACTCCCTGGGCCAGACAACCATCCTTTTGTCTGTGGCTCGGTTTCTAAACACTGGTCTTCACTCACTGGAACCGAGACCTCTTGGGGAAATGGGTGCTGTTAGAGCGGTACCCGCGAGCGAACCCAGGACCCCTGGTGCCAGGAAGCACGGGCGTGTTCAGAGGATGATGGAGACATGTCGACAGGCATAGGAATCAGCCCAACAGGGCCCACAGGGCGTCAGAATGAATAATGATGGTAACATGCTTAATCCACTGAGTAAAGTAGGGGAGGTGGCTCCATGCAGAGTAAAGGGACAAAGAGAAGTATGATGACTGGCTGGTGTTTACAAAGTTTCAAAGCAGCTTCCCACAGAATGCTTAGTGACTATAAAAGAGCCTGACAGGAGGGAACGCTAGCGGGCAGCGCCCTGTCAGCGGAGCAAGGCGGCCAACACCTTGTCTCTGTGGGACAAACAGAGCTCACGGGCCATCCGGGAGGTGTGGCTCCTGCCAGGGACACGGGCACTGACTCCAGTCACGAGGACACATCACGCGAGCCCAGGTGGAGGGCATTCCACAAATGGCCGGTTGGTGATACTTGGAAGCATCAAGGTTAAAAATAAAAACGTCTAAGACTAAGGAATTGTCCCAGCCTGATGGAGACTAGAGACATGCTGAGCGCAGGCAGCAGCGGCTTTGAACCTCACCCAGAACCTTCAGGAGCAAAGGACACTCCTTGTTCACAGGAAATGGAGAGTTTGGGATGACAGTGCACCAAGCCAGCCACTGCCTCTAAAGCAGCTCAGAAAGCAGTTTTAACCACTGTGCTTGCAACTTTTCTGCAGGTCTGTCAAAAATAACACAACTGCTTCCTCCTTTCTTTCTTTTTCCTTACTTCTACTTCTAAAGTGAGTGAAGTGAAAGTCGCTCAGTCATGTCCGACTCTTTGCGACCCCATGGACTATATAGACCATGGAATTCTCCAGGCCAGAATAGTGGAGTGGGTACCCATTCCCTTCTCCAGGGGATCTTCCCAAGCCAGGTCTCCCACATTGCAGGTGGATTTTTTACCAGCTGAGCCACAAGGGAGGCCAAGGGGATGCTTACTTGCCTCGTGGTACAGAAGCAGGAAACAAAGATTCGTCCCTCAAGAGCCGCTGACTTGCCATGTGCAGCCTCTGATCAAGGGTGGGCACTGTCTGAGTACCATGACAATAGCAGTGAAACAGGCCGGTGGCTTTGTAAGGCGCACAAAGTCTGCGAATGACAGATGATTCCTGCCCCAAACTGGCAGCTGCCTTCCAGGAGCCCGAGGATTTACCACGTGTGGACATCACAACGGACCATCCCAAGCCGAGCTCAGGACAGTACAGAGAGTGGTGAGAAAGGAGGACTGCCTCCTGGTGCTGTCTTCTGGTCCCAGGATCGGGGACAGGGACCCCCTCCACTCCAGCTCTAGTGCCCCGAACCCTGAGGACTCTGGGAGATCGTGCCTCACCTCTCCAGAGTAAGACCTGGAAACATGTGCAGGGCAGTCTCTGGCAGGCTTCGGGGGGTGCTGCCTGAAGGTGGGGGTGGGGGCGGCTAGCCACACATCCCTGGTAAAGTGTCACTGAGCAGGTCTGGGAATGTGGGCTCGCCCATGCGCTCCCGGTCCCTGCCCAGAGATCTAGGAACGCAGGTTCTCCAGGTGAGCATGCTCAGTCCTAGGGGGCCGGGGTGGGGGAGGTAAGTGGGGGACTTTGGCTGCAGCAGTGAAGTCAGTAGACCTAGGCGTGACAGCCAGCTACAGGTCGCCAGCTCATCATGATTCCAGGAGACATGAAAATGGGAACAACATGGACTCTGGGGTCACGGCGACCGAGCTCCAGCCTTCACGCAGCCGCTCACTGGCTGAATGACCCTGAGGACGCTCTACACTTCCGTCCCCCTAAGGCACACAAACAACACTATCTGCTTCTGAGATGGACTGTGAAGGTTACATTATTAATTCCTTCAGCAAATATTTATCCAGCTGATAATGTTCAGCTGTCACTGAAATGTCCCAGTAACAGTTCCAGGTTCTGAGAGTACGGCAAAGACCAGATTCTCTCTCTGTGGAGCTTATACTCCAGCAGGGGTGGAGAGACAAGGGAAAAAAAAAAACAAACCCTGCATTGGTAATGAACTCTCAGAGAATAATAAGAATTGTGGAGAAAAATAAAGCAGGCATGGCCTTAGAGGTGATGGGGGAATGGGGAAACAAGAGAAGAGAGCTTGGAGAGGAAGAAAAAAAAAATCACACAAAACAAAACCAAGAAGACACAGATCACAAAAGCCAAGATGAGTAACTACTAAAAAAAAAAAAAGGCATAACAGAATCTATGACAGTTAAGACCAAACACATGTGTCATATCAAACAATGTAAGTGGCCTAAATTCCCTTATTAATCAAAAAGACTCTGAAGTTAGATCACAAATAAAACTCATCTCTACGCTTCATCTAAGAGAACCACATGGGGGGAAAAAAAGCAATTCTCAAATGTTTAAACCAAAACAAGAGGCAAAGATACATCAGCCAAACAAAAAGAAAGCAAGGACGGGAGTTACAGGATCAGACCAGATTGAATAAAGGGCAAAAACATTAGAGGAGACCGACAAAGACACTTAAAATGGTAAAAGGCACAACAAAGTGAGAACTATGACTTTTATGCACTAAAGCCCATCAGCCTCATACTGCACATATTATAGGACAGACAGTATCACACTGATGGACAGAAGGCCGTCGGGGTGAAGACGATCCCAGTGAGCAGCAATTGTAACTCACTTCTCAAAGTCCAAGTGAGATCAAATAAGGAAGGATCTTAAAACCCTAAGCAAATTGGTAAGGTAGAGCCGGGCGACACATTTCAACTCAATACACTTAAAACAAGGAATAAGCCTTCCTTTTAAATGTCCATGGAGTAGTCAGACACAAAAATTTATCCACAAAGAAATCTCAGGAAATTCTAAGAGGTGAGCATAGTGCTAAACGGATCACGGTGTTGTTACCTTAGAAAGTCATAACAAGATGAGAAAACAAGAAGGCTATGTGTTAAACGACTCTTGAGATAAAGATGAAACAAACCAGAATCACAGAATGCCTGAAAATATCCAACATGAGAAATTTTAATACCAGAATATGGTTAAATCCATACTATAGGAAGCGGAAATGGAAATCAGGGGAAATAGAATCACAGGAAAATTCATAGCCCCATAAAACTATACTAATAATAGGAAATTTTAAACGAATGAATTGAATGTCCAACCCAGTAAGTGAGGGAAAAATAATATAAGCTCAAATCAGGCAGAAAAAAAATTAATAAAGATAGAAGAATTATAGAAAAGAATTAGAAAAGAGATAGGGGATATAATTAATGAAGAAAGTACATCATGTGTTAGCTTGCTCAATCAAGAAAAAAAATAGGAAGCAAAATTATACAAAAGAAGCAAAAGTAAGGGGAAAAAACCTCAAAAAGGCAGTTAAAGACCTAGAGAAATTTTCTTTTTAAAAAAGTGAGCTATATAAGCTGTTACTGAAGTCAGAAAAATACATATGAAAGATGTTCAATGGGTATAGGGTTGATTTTACAAAACAAAAAAATTCTACAGATCTTTGGCATAATAACAAAAATACAGTTAACACTACTGAACTTCACCCTTAAAGAAGGTTAAGATGGCAAATTTGTATTATGTGTTTTCTTACCACAATATTTAAATAAACAAATGCAAGAAAAAGACATTTAAGAGGATTATCTAAGCTAATATCAAAGTACACTGTAAACTTAAAATATACGTACAAGGATGACACTGGCTAGTGGACAGACAAATTAACGGAAGAGAATTCAAAGATTTTCCTAAGCATATGAGAAAATGGCATTGCTTATTTATGAAGAAAGAAGAAAGAAAGTGAAGTCGCTCAGTCGTGTCCAACTCTTTGTGACCCCATGGATTGTAGCCTACCAGGTTCCTCTGTCCATGGGATTTTCCAGGCAATAACACCAGACTGGATTGCCATTTCCTTCTCCAAGGAGAAGACAAATTATTTATTAAGTAACTTGTGGATAACTAGCCAGTTTTCTGGAAAAAGAAAAGGTGGCTCCATGCCTCACTGCTCACACCTTAAAAAATTCCAGATAAATAAAAGATTTCAATGTTAAATCAACTGAGTCCATGAAAGTATTAAAAAAATTTTTTAATGTAAGCCAAATGAAGAAAGTCCTTCTAAGTATGATATAAAAATATAAGGTGGTTTTTAAAGAGATTGCTAAATTTAAATGAGTAATTTCCAGCTTGACTCACTCCTGGGAGCACTAGACTACTTATAAGGGTATTTGTTGCAATGTTTATAATAGCAAAAGATGCTAAAGGTCCATCAAAAGATGCAGAGTAAATAAATTACATACACCTTGCCTGCGGTGAAAAAGACTGCTGCAGCTCCACCTACATGTTCGGGTATCTCCATACGGAAGGAGACCCAGCCTGTGTCACGAGGAAAGGAAGGAGAGCCACAGAAAGTTCTCCCAAGGCATCCAGGGAGGTTACACACACTCTGGATGTTTTACCTTCTTTTGTAAAGTTCCCCCCTTTTAAATCAATTTACATAATTACATTCGGCAAAGGGGCCAAAGAGACAATGACTCAGCCCCTTGGCTTCCCTGCACCCATCACCGGGCCAGCTGGGCTTCAGACCAGATGACCACTCGCCACCGCTCAGCCTTGGGAGGGGTCCTCAGCCCATCAGCCTCTGCTGCTGCTGACAAGCTCTCCACGCGACTCTGCATGACCCCAGGGACTACAGCCCCCCAGGCTCCTCTGCCCAGGGGATTCTTCAGGCAAGAATACTGGAGCGGGTGGTCATTTCTTTCTCCAGGGGGATCTCCCCAACCCAAGGATCATATCTGGGTTTCTGGCGTCTGGGACTCAACAAGGTCTGGTTAACCTGGCCCTATACACCTGGCCTGGTCAGGGGGCCTGAGTGCTGGCACTCTTCCCGGGCACAGCTGTTTGGAGACGTGGGTGTTGGGGAGAACGCACAGCCCAGCACCATCACTAAGTTACCTCAACAGCAGACGGAGGTCAGTGGGCAGCTCAGCTGCCAGGGAAGCCTGGGCCACACACAGCCGTGTGCGTCTGAAGACACAAGTGCGGCCTTTCGTCCACGAGTCTCATGACATAAACAAACTGACGATCTCCCACTGAGGCCTCCAGGTACCAGCTCGATGAGAGAACATTCTGCAGGACTTGGGGTGCATCTCCCTGAGAGCCCCAGGAGGGCAGGAGCAGCCAGAGTTCAGGCAAAGGACAGGCTGGCTGCCTGGTGTGCCTGGGTCCAGACTCCTGGGCGGAGGTGGACAATGCACAAGGTGCCACTGAGACAGATGGAGCAACATTCAGACACGATGCACCCACAGTGCCCTGCACTAGTTCTGTCCCCGGGGAGGCTGGCGAGCCTCATCGGGGCCATGGGCTGTGCTTCGTCCCGAGCACACTGTTTTGAGACAGGTGGCTGCAGGCGTCAGGGTCCAGGGCTGCCTCTGGCTGCTGCTTCCAGGACAGCTGGCAAGCACACCAGGCTGCATGGGGAGGGTCTGTTGACCAACCTGGGATTGTCTACCTGCATCAGACCAGCAGTGTCTGGAAGGCAGGGATCAAGTCTAATTTACCTCTGGGTCCCCAGCACCTGGGTGCAGATGGACGGATCCAACCATCCAAGAATCTGTATTCCCTGTAACTTCATGCAACAAACACCCCACAAGTCTGTTTCCTAATTTGTAACAGTTCAGTTTGGTCGCTCAGTTGTGTCCAACTCTTTGCAACCCCAAGGACTGCAGCATGCCAGGCTTCCCTGTCCATCACCAACTCCCGGAGCTTGCTCAAACTCACGTTCATCGAGTCGGTGATGTCATCCAACCATCTCATCCTCTGTTGTTCCCTTCTCCTCCTGCCTTCAATCTTTCCCAGCATCAGGGTCTTTTCCAATGAGTCAATTCTTAGCACAAGGTGGCCAAAGTTTTGGAGTTTCAACTTCAGTATCAGTCCTTCCAATGAATATTCAGGACTGATTTCCTTTAGGATGGACTGGCTGGATCTCCTTGCAGTCCAAGGGACTCTCGAGAGTCTTCTCCAACACCACAATTCAAAAGCTTCAATTCTTCAGTGCTCAGCTTTCTTTATGGTCCAACTCTCACATCCATACATGACTACTGGAAAAACCATAGCTTTGACTAGACGGACCTTTGTTGGCAAACTAATCACTCTGCTTTTTAATATGCTATCTAGGTGGGTCATAGCTTTCCTTCCAAGCAACAAGCGTCTTTTAATTTCATTGTTGCAGTCACCATCTACAGTAATTTTGGAGGCCAAGAAAATAAAGTTAGCCACTGTTTCCACTGTTTCCCCATCTATTTGGCATGAAGTGATGGGACTGGATGCCATGATCTTAGTTTTCTTAATGTTGAGCTTTAAGCCAACTTTTTCACTCTCCTCTTTCACTTTCATCAACAGGCTCTTTAGTTCTTCCTCATTTTCTGCCATAAGGGTGGTGTCATCTGCATATCTGAGGTTATTGATATTTCTCCTGGCAATCTTGATTCCAGCTTGTGCTTCTTCCAGCCCACCATTTCTTAAGATATACTCTGCATAAAAGTTAAATAAGCAGGGTGACAATCTACAGCCTTGATGTACTCCTTTTCCTATTTGGAACCAGTCTGTTCTTCCATGTCCAGTCTAACTGTTGCTTCCTGACCTGCACACAGGTTTCTCAAGAGGCAGGTCAGGTGGTCTGATATTCCCATCTCTTTCAGAATTTTCCACAGTTTATTGTGATCCACACAGTCAAAGGCTTTGGCATAGTCAATAAAGCAGAAATAGATGTTTTTCTGGAACTNAAAAGAAGCAAAAGTAAGGGGAAAAAACCTCAAAAAGGCAGTTAAAGACCTAGAGAAATTTTCTTTTTAAAAAAGTGAGCTATATAAGCTGTTACTGAAGTCAGAAAAATACATATGAAAGATGTTCAATGGGTATAGGGTTGATTTTACAAAACAAAAAAATTCTACAGATCTTTGGCATAATAACAAAAATACAGTTAACACTACTGAACTTCACCCTTAAAGAAGGTTAAGATGGCAAATTTGTATTATGTGTTTTCTTACCACAATATTTAAATAAACAAATGCAAGAAAAAGACATTTAAGAGGATTATCTAAGCTAATATCAAAGTACACTGTAAACTTAAAATATACGTACAAGGATGACACTGGCTAGTGGACAGACAAATTAACGGAAGAGAATTCAAAGATTTTCCTAAGCATATGAGAAAATGGCATTGCTTATTTATGAAGAAAGAAGAAAGAAAGTGAAGTCGCTCAGTCGTGTCCAACTCTTTGTGACCCCATGGATTGTAGCCTACCAGGTTCCTCTGTCCATGGGATTTTCCAGGCAATAACACCAGACTGGATTGCCATTTCCTTCTCCAAGGAGAAGACAAATTATTTATTAAGTAACTTGTGGATAACTAGCCAGTTTTCTGGAAAAAGAAAAGGTGGCTCCATGCCTCACTGCTCACACCTTAAAAAATTCCAGATAAATAAAAGATTTCAATGTTAAATCAACTGAGTCCATGAAAGTATTAAAAAAATTTTTTAATGTAAGCCAAATGAAGAAAGTCCTTCTAAGTATGATATAAAAATATAAGGTGGTTTTTAAAGAGATTGCTAAATTTAAATGAGTAATTTCCAGCTTGACTCACTCCTGGGAGCACTAGACTACTTATAAGGGTATTTGTTGCAATGTTTATAATAGCAAAAGATGCTAAAGGTCCATCAAAAGATGCAGAGTAAATAAATTACATACACCTTGCCTGCGGTGAAAAAGACTGCTGCAGCTCCACCTACATGTTCGGGTATCTCCATACGGAAGGAGACCCAGCCTGTGTCACGAGGAAAGGAAGGAGAGCCACAGAAAGTTCTCCCAAGGCATCCAGGGAGGTTACACACACTCTGGATGTTTTACCTTCTTTTGTAAAGTTCCCCCCTTTTAAATCAATTTACATAATTACATTCGGCAAAGGGGCCAAAGAGACAATGACTCAGCCCCTTGGCTTCCCTGCACCCATCACCGGGCCAGCTGGGCTTCAGACCAGATGACCACTCGCCACCGCTCAGCCTTGGGAGGGGTCCTCAGCCCATCAGCCTCTGCTGCTGCTGACAAGCTCTCCACGCGACTCTGCATGACCCCAGGGACTACAGCCCCCCAGGCTCCTCTGCCCAGGGGATTCTTCAGGCAAGAATACTGGAGCGGGTGGTCATTTCTTTCTCCAGGGGGATCTCCCCAACCCAAGGATCATATCTGGGTTTCTGGCGTCTGGGACTCAACAAGGTCTGGTTAACCTGGCCCTATACACCTGGCCTGGTCAGGGGGCCTGAGTGCTGGCACTCTTCCCGGGCACAGCTGTTTGGAGACGTGGGTGTGGGGGAGAACGCACAGCCCAGCACCATCACTAAGTTACCTCAACAGCAGACGGAGGTCAGTGGGCAGCTCAGCTGCCAGGGAAGCCTGGGCCACACACAGCCGTGTGCGTCTGAAGACACAAGTGCGGCCTTTCGTCCACGAGTCTCATGACATAAACAAACTGACGATCTCCCACTGAGGCCTCCAGGTACCAGCTCGATGAGAGAACATTCTGCAGGACTTGGGGTGCATCTCCCTGAGAGCCCCAGGAGGGCAGGAGCAGCCAGAGTTCAGGCAAAGGACAGGCTGGCTGCCTGGTGTGCCTGGGTCCAGACTCCTGGGCGGAGGTGGACAATGCACAAGGTGCCACTGAGACAGATGGAGCAACATTCAGACACGATGCACCCACAGTGCCCTGCACTAGTTCTGTCCCCGGGGAGGCTGGCGAGCCTCATCGGGGCCATGGGCTGTGCTTCGTCCCGAGCACACTGTTTTGAGACAGGTGGCTGCAGGCGTCAGGGTCCAGGGCTGCCTCTGGCTGCTGCTTCCAGGACAGCTGGCAAGCACACCAGGCTGCATGGGGAGGGTCTGTTGACCAACCTGGGATTGTCTACCTGCATCAGACCAGCAGTGTCTGGAAGGCAGGGATCAAGTCTAATTTACCTCTGGGTCCCCAGCACCTGGGTGCAGATGGACGGATCCAACCATCCAAGAATCTGTATTCCCTGTAACTTCATGCAACAAACACCCCACAAGTCTGTTTCTTAATTTGTAACAGTTCAGTTTGGTCGCTCAGTTGTGTCCAACTCTTTGCAACCCCAAGGACTGCAGCATGCCAGGCTTCCCTGTCCATCACCAACTCCCGGAGCTTGCTCAAACTCACGTTCATCGAGTCGGTGATGTCATCCAACCATCTCATCCTCTGTTGTTCCCTTCTCCTCCTGCCTTCAATCTTTCCCAGCATCAGGGTCTTTTCCAATGAGTCAATTCTTAGCACAAGGTGGCCAAAGTTTTGGAGTTTCAACTTCAGTATCAGTCCTTCCAATGAATATTCAGGACTGATTTCCTTTAGGATGGACTGGCTGGATCTCCTTGCAGTCCAAGGGACTCTCGAGAGTCTTCTCCAACACCACAATTCAAAAGCTTCAATTCTTCAGTGCTCAGCTTTCTTTATGGTCCAACTCTCACATCCATACATGACTACTGGAAAAACCATAGCTTTGACTAGACGGACCTTTGTTGGCAAACTAATCACTCTGCTTTTTAATATGCTATCTAGGTGGGTCATAGCTTTCCTTCCAAGCAACAAGCGTCTTTTAATTTCATTGTTGCAGTCACCATCTACAGTAATTTTGGAGGCCAAGAAAATAAAGTTAGCCACTGTTTCCACTGTTTCCCCATCTATTTGGCATGAAGTGATGGGACTGGATGCCATGATCTTAGTTTTCTTAATGTTGAGCTTTAAGCCAACTTTTTCACTCTCCTCTTTCACTTTCATCAACAGGCTCTTTAGTTCTTCCTCATTTTCTGCCATAAGGGTGGTGTCATCTGCATATCTGAGGTTATTGATATTTCTCCTGGCAATCTTGATTCCAGCTTGTGCTTCTTCCAGCCCACCATTTCTTAAGATATACTCTGCATAGAAGTTAAATAAGCAGGGTGACAATCTACAGCCTTGATGTACTCCTTTTCCTATTTGGAACCAGTCTGTTCTTCCATGTCCAGTCTAACTGTTGCTTCCTGACCTGCACACAGGTTTCTCAAGAGGCAGGTCAGGTGGTCTGATATTCCCATCTCTTTCAGAATTTTCCACAGTTTATTGTGATCCACACAGTCAAAGGCTTTGGCATAGTCAATAAAGCAGAAATAGATGTTTTTCTGGAACTCTCTTGCTTTTTCCATGACCCAGCGGATGTTGGCAATTTGATCTCTGATTCCTCTGCCTTTCCTAAAACCAGCTTGACCATCTGGAAGTTCACGGTTCATGTATTGTTGAAACCTGGCTTGGAGAATTTTGAGCATTACTTTACTAGCGTGTGAGATGAGTGCAGTTGTGTGGTAGTTTGAGCATTCTTTGGCATTTCCTTTCTTTGGGATTGGAATTTGGCCTTGGAGTACAGAATGAAGCAGGGCAGAGGCTAATAGAGTTTTGCCAAGAGAACGCACTGGTCATAGCAAACACCCTCTTCCAACAACACAAGAGAAGACTTTATACATTGACATCACCAGATGGCCAACACCAAAATCAGATTAATTATATAATTTGCAGCCAAAGATGGAGAAGCTCTATACAGTCAGCAAAAACAAAACCAGGAGCTGACCGTGGCTCAGATCATGAACTCCTTATTGCCAAATTCAGACTTAAACTGAAAAAAGTGGGGAAAACCACTCAAGCATTCAGCTATGACCTAAATCAAATCCCTTATGATTATACAGTGGAAGTGACAAATAGATTTAAGAGAGTATATCTGATAGAGAGCCTGATGAACCATGGACAGAGGTTCGTGACATTGTACAGGAGGCAGCGATCAAGACCATCCCCAGGAAAAAGAAATGCAAAAAAAGCAACATGGCTGTGTGAGGAGGCTTTACAATTAGCTCTGAAGAGAATTTAACTCAGATGACCATTATATCTACTACTGTGTGCAAGAATCCCTTAGAAGAAATGGAACAGCCCTGATAGTCAACAGAAGAGTCCGAAATGCAGTACTTGGGTGCAATCTCAAAAACAACAGAATGGTCTCTGTTTGTTTTCAAGGCAAACCATTCAACATCAGGGTAAGCCAAGTCTATGAGCCGACCAGTAACACACAAGAAGCTGGAGCTGAACAGTTCTATGAAGACCTTACAAGACCTTCTAAAACTAGCACCCAATTTGTAACAGGGGGATGGTAATTATGACCTGAAGACTTGCATGGGTCAGACAAACTACACAGAGAGTTTAGGCACAGCATTTGCTCCCCAGTATGAGGGCATGTGGTTCTGAGGCACAGCAGTGGGTGGCCCCACACAGGGCGCCACCTGGCCACTGTCTCCCAGATGGGCATCGCCCTCGCGCCCACAAAGGCTTCCTGCACATTGCAGCTCAGCACCGGGGCAGGGGTTAGCTCGGTGATTACCCGGAGGGCGAGCACTGAAAGAATTCCCTCCATGGTGCAGCCGACACCTGACCGGGACTTGCCGGTGCAGACCAGGCGCTGTGCATCTGAGAGGCCAGGGCAAGTACACTGCTGTCAGCTGTGAGAAACTGCTCAGTCCGCTAGTCACCACTGCCCGGTATCCATGGAAACAACTGGACCGGCCCTCAACTCAGGCCGTCAGGAGGCCCTCTGGGCTCTGCCAGCTCCCACCCTCACGGGAGCGCAGCCTCCCCCAGCCTGCAGTTCTGCTCCCAGAGGAATGGAGACAGGAGGCAGCCGACTAGGGGTCCTGCACCAGGCCCCTCCCCAGCCCTGCTGGGGCTCCGCCCTGCCCTCTGTCTTCCCTTGCCCTGGGACGCTCCCAGAAGGAATGCGCACAGTCCTGAAGCCAGCCCAGAACCTGGCTTCCTCTCCTCCAGGACCCCCACGCAACATCAATCCTGGTGGGCTCCATCAGCAGCCCCATGAGTGGTGGCGCTGGCACAGGAGCTGTGCCCTCCCTCTGGCACCGGCCCACAGGTGCAGTGTCAGGGCCTCCCCATGGCGGGTGTGGCCCAAGACACGGAAAGGCTCTGTGTGCGGCCGGTGCGGGCAACCTACATAACAGCAAACACCTCCAAAGAGCTGAGGCACTCAGACACCAGAAGGAGCAGGAAGTCAGCCTGCACCCACGTGATGAAAGTGCAATGAGGACGTGAACGGCAAGTGTAAGACGTGCTCATGACATGAGAAATACTTGTTTCCTCGAGTATCAAAAAAAAAGAACACAGAGTACAAGAACGGTATGATCATCTCGGCGAACAAAATGTAAATTGGGGGATAGCAGAAAGACCTAGAAAGGCACAAATATGAGATGAAATAGAGACTGGTTTTGGGGGTGCAAGAGTGGAAAAAGATTAATTTTTCTCCATCAAACTTTTCTGATTTACCCTGCTTTTCTATAATGAGAATATATTGCTTTTGTGAAGTGAATGACTGGGAAGGTCAAGATTCCAGGGTAAGGAACCTTGCCTCTGAAAAACCAGTAGAACAGCCCGAGTGATGTGGAAAGGAGCCGGTGACCCAAAGATGTTGGCTCCATGGCACAGGTGACAGGGAGGGGGCAGGTGGCGTGCACTGGGGCCAGGGATGAAGACCCCACCCCAATGCAGAGGACGGTGGGCCAGGGAGGCCAGCCAGGGGCAGGAGGTGGGCAGATGAAACACACAGCCTCACCTCTTGGCCCCTGACCTAGAACTACGCTCTAAAGGGTGGGAAAGTCACCTCAAAAACAGGCTCCCACAACGCCCACGGCACCATCAACGGTCAAGAGTCACACGTCCACTCGACAAAACAGCCCAGAAGCCTTAAAAATCACACGTCTTTCGACTTCGTAACTCCAAAACGAGCAAGCCGAGGAAAAAAATCAGAGAAAAATGCATGCAGATGGGTGTTCCCCGGAAACTGCCAGATGTGGCGACAGTTAAATTAATCGTGACACGGAACAGAGAGATATCATGTGGTGTTTCTGGGGCATGCGGACCCTCGGAGACAGGACCCAGACCGCACTGAATGCTGCTGGGGGCCTGAAAGTGCTGGGCGGGGCTGGCTGCCGTCATGGGCAATGCTCACAAGACCTCCTGGAGGAAACGCCTTTAAGTCCTGGTCCTGTGGCATAACAACTCATGCATCTTCTCCAGGATAAAACCCTTAATACCGGCACTGGTGTGCCCATGACACACGACAAGGAAAACACCTGTAAGGAGACCAACGCAAATCCAGCAACGTGCGCCCCCCACCCCATCTCTGGATGGAGTCCGGCCCTGCGGGGCTCATTCCCAGTCAGCTGGTGCCTTGGGGCACTGCCTTCTTTTGACTGACTCGATGCCTGAGTACACACTTTGTGTCACTGTTTCCTAGGGCTGGATTCCTGGGGCCTACCCAGCCGCAGGGGGAGGAGGGTCCAACCCTCCTCGGCCAGTACATCCGGTGGAAGCTGCTGTCTGAGCCTAGGTCACCAAGAGACAAAGTTTTGTGAGCTAGGAAAGTGAGGGACACCCTGAGAGGTGCAAACTGGGGCACGTTCTGCAGGAACAACCATCTACCTCCTCTCATTTGGGCTGGACCAGCGAGGCAGGTAGATTTCAAGGAAGGAGCCCCTGGGTGTCAGGCTCAAGTCCACTCACAGCTGCCACGTCAGCGCCGCTCACTGGACCCCCAACAACTTTCACCTGTTGTGAAGCCCAGGAGCCCAGGAGAGTAGGCAGCCCCAGGCAGCTCAAGGGGTTCTCACAAACTCAAGACCAGTGAGGGAACACCATGGGGAGAGGTCTGTCTTTCTCCTCCAGCCCCTGCGGTAACTCTCCTGTGTCTCTAGAGTGCAAAACTGGGAGGCTGAGCTAATGAATTAACTGGAGGAAAGACCAGATACTGACTCACAACAGGTTCTGGGTTAAAGCAGAGAAAGAAGGCACAACCATGATTGTCTGCATCTGACCGAGCACAGATTATATGATGGGCTCATTTCCAGAGAATAATACAGATTCTCATTTCAACAACAATTCTACGTTTGAGCTTGTTTCTCAACAAAATTTTTCACTGCTGTTTAGGAAGGCACAGACTGGGGTGAAAGTTCCAGGAGCAGCAGGCAGCAAGCGTTCAAACACCTTGTTCTAAGTGTCACCTACCTCCCAGCACTCTCTCGGGCCGAGTACTGGGGTGAGTTAAGGTGTTTACCAAACAAACTCAGAGCTCGTCCAGGAGCCAGGAGGAACCACCCCCTCGCTCCCACCCACCACCCCATCACTCATCACTCGAGGAGCACAAGCATCTGCAGAAGTCACATCCTTGCAGACACCGTAAGTGCACCACAGAGGACACAGGTTCTGCGGCAAGGGGATCCGCATAGTCACCACGCCTGAGCTCAGAGGGCAGCAGCCTGCCCATAAGGCTGTGCTGACTGGACACCCGTGGACCGAGCTCAGGAGAGACGCAGACCTCCCTGCCCGGTTCCCTGAAGACCTCAGCACACAGCACCAAACACAAGCCCGCGCAGTCTGAGCGAAGGAGCGCACCCACCCAGAGGTGACGGGCAGTACTCACCCCACAGCAGAGGAGCCAGCTGCAGGTGCTCCAGGACCAGCTGGTTCAGGAGGCCCTCCACACTCGCCTCGCCCGTGCGCTTCAGAGACGGGTGAGCGTCGTTAAGGAAAACTGTGATCGCCAAGCCCAGGGCTCAGAGGAGAAGTTCTAGACGTTTCTCGACAGACAGGAAACCCTCCACAGCAGGTGAACAGCCCCCTCCTCTCAAGGGATGGACAAATGTGTGAGAAACAGGTACATAGATGTGTCAAGGGCCTCTCCCTCAGCTCTCCCCTACCAAATCTGATAAATTGAGCTGTTGTGTGAAGAAGGGAAATCCACCCGGACAGGTTCAATCCAGCAGCCATTCTTGCTGGGCAAAATAAAGAAGAGGGAAGGTTGTTTTTCCTAAAGAGCGTGCAAACTGTGGCTCACTGTTCAATACAGCCCGTGTTTCTCTGCACGTGTTGGTTTCACGCTGCTTTCACGTCTGTCACGTTATACATCTTGATGTAATTACACATATTATTACGAACAGGCTCACTTAGGCAAGTTCATAATCGAGGAAGTCACACTGCCTTCTCAGCAAGTATCAGTGGATGAAGAAATTGGGTTTAGAAGTGCAGAAAATAGATGTCTCCAAGGTGCTAATATTAAACAGCCCGTGTGGTCCTCAGAAACACAGCTGTAAACTGCTTTCCCTTTTCCTACATAAATGAAAGCCCCAGCATTTAAGCTGCAATCAAAAGGGAAGACTATAGCTCCTGACACTCTCTAGTGACCGGGGAAGTGGGGAGAATCCCATTACTTTCTTCCTTTAGCAAGTTAACGGCACTCAACAAACACATAGCATGTGTCTGAAACGAGCGATGCGTGGTGAGAAGCACTGAGCACGCTGAAATGACCGCACATGAGCCTGAAATGTGGGAGGCTCACACTCCAACAAGGACGGCAACGCAGGAATAGGCCACTGCATTTGTCCAGCCGGAGGACAGCCATGTCAGGATGGAGCCAGGCAGGCAGAGCTGAGCGGGCCGGGGCGGGCAGCAAGGGGCACCAAGGCCCAGAGGGAAGGAAGACCAGAGTTCCAGGGTCCCTCCTGCCAGGGCCCAAGAGGGCCAGCTAGCCACACATGGCAGCGGGTCTGAGACAGGAGCTCGGGCCAAGCAGCTGGAGTCCAGGGCACTCAGGAGCCCCCACCTCCCTCTCCAGTCCTGCCACCCCCACCCAAGTCCTTCTCTGGCTACCTTGACCCTGTTTCCATTCCTCTAAAATACCACGCGCTTTCTTGGAACTCCAGTCTCCACATTCTATGCTCTTTGCCTAGAAATGCTTCTCCCTGCCCTCTTCTGCCTCCTCACTATACTCATCCTTTAACTCTCATCTCAGACCTCACCTCCTCCGAGAAGGCTTACCTGAGCTGTCTCTGCTCCAGAGGCCCTCAGCGACCCCACTAGATGTGTGTGTCTCCCGTTGTCTGGCTTCACCACTGGCCTGTCAGTTGTGCAAGTGCAGAGCCCTCCTCGTGGTGTCTGGACCAGTGCCCCAGGCACTGTGGCTGCTCCATGAACACTAATGACTAAATGCACGCTGGCGTGAGCCCGCACCCCAGGTAGGTGGTGCATGGGCCACATGTGTGTGCTCGCTTTTTTCTGTCTTCTCTCCTGACTCTCTGGGGGTTATTTTCACTTATATGAAATTAAGACTTCAAAATATGGCAGATCACTGCCTCTTGTTTTAAAAAAAAAAAAAATCATGGCAGGCTTTTGAGGCTGATCACACATGGCGCTTAAAGAACAGAAATAGTGCCTGACGAACACAGCCAGGATGCAGAGCTCTGAAATGATTAGTTAGAAAAGCAAGTGAGCGAGTGAGTAATCACAAAGTTGCCAAGTGGCACTGGGGCTTTGGAAGCCATTCTAATAGCATATTTCTGTATTAATCTGCTTTCGGACAGGAGCCATAAGATTATACTGCTGAGCTAATAAAGCCAATTACCTGCATGGGCATCCCCCTCCCCTTCAGCCCCATAAGCCACCAAAACAGCCTTGTGTCTGAGCCTGGACACATGAACACAACCCTGGCTACCGAGACCTTAATCACCCACCCTCACAGCCCGGATGACAGTGCCACAGTGAGGACAGTGGATGTGACAGTGGCTGCTCTTTCTTAAATACCCGGACTCTGGCGTTTGGGGCAAGAGGTCAAAAAAGACTGATGAGGATGGCGGTAATCCCTATCACTACTTCTGCTGCAAAGACAGTATTTCCAAAGTGAGTCCCATGAGGGAGGCCCAGCGCTAAGTGTTTAACATGGATCTTCTCAGTTTAAAAATACTCGCTATTTTCAAATTAAGACTTNGCCCCAAGCAGGCCCTTCCTCATCTTCCCTCCTGGGGCCCTGGACATGGTGAGAGGTGAAGAAATGTCTGCACTCTGTCCGGATCTCCCTGCCAGGCCACTCCTGAGTTACCTGTGCCCAGCGCTCACTAGCTGACCCCTCTGGGCTCCTCGGGTCTGGGAAAAGGATATGATGGTCCAGTGGATGTCCAGCTTGCTGTTGATCTCCAGGCCTCGGGCTTCCTGCCTCTCCTCCTCCAGGTGTTTGGAATTTGCAAACTGTCCCTTATCCACAGGCGATTCTGCAAAACTCTCGAAGTTGAACTTGTCCACTTGAATGGCCATTCTAAGAGAAGGGGAAACACAGCAGAGGGTGAATCAGGACGGCAATTTCTTCTGCGGGCTCTCGGGGAATCAGCACATGCCAGCGTGAAACAGGAGAATGAATCAGTATCATTAGTAATTCATAATGGATTCGCTCCAAGAAAATGAAATAATTGACTCCCAGGGTAGCACTGGCTTCAGAGCTGGATCAACACAGTTTAGCACCAAAGACAGAGTCAGGGAGTACAACCCCAGAAAGAAATCTGGATGCTGGAACAGGATAAAGCGGACAGGAACCAAAGGGAAAATTGCAGAGAGGGCTGGCAATTACTCAGCCCCGAGGCCCCAGAGCTGAGTGGGAACTGCAGACTCAACACAGAGCCCTGCCTGTCACCTTAAACTTCATCCTCCACCAGACTGGCTTGTTCACACAAGGTGCACCCCGCCAGCCACACGGCACCCCACCAGCGGCAAAGCACCCCGCCTGCCCACTTGCAGCCCCCATGCCCAGGACTCCCCCTACCCAACCTTCAGGTTTCTGCCCAAGTCTCACACCCTCGGCGCCTACACTCTTAACCCTTGGGCAATTTACATCCCACGACTCAGCCTCTGTGCCACAGCTCCCCATGTGGGAATGCTCTTCGCCTGACCCATGGCATGGCTGGAGTTTTTCATCCTTTATATCAGAGCTTCAGAAAGGCCTTCCTAGACCACCTCTCTGCAGCAGCTTTCTCTCTCACCCGCCCTCACCTTCTCTGGGGCGGTATTCAATCTATGTCTGCTACACCATGTACCACGAGCTGCAAATATTTACTTCTGGATTTGTGAGCGGTCTATCAATCCTATCAGAATTCAGCTCCCTGAGGGCAGAGATCCTCTTGTCTTCTTTAGCAGTGTTTCCTGGGCCCAGAGTTGTGCCTGCCTGGCACACTGCAGGAACCAGTTCAAAGAAGAAATGAACACTGAATTAAGATCCTTCCCTAATACCCTAAAGGAAATCAACCCTGAATATGCATTGGAAGGACTGATGCTGAACCTGAAACGCCAATACTTTGGCCACGTGATGCGAAGAGCTGACTCACTGGAAAAGGCCCTGATGTTTTGCAAGACTGAGGGCAGGAGAAGGGGGCTACAGAGGATGAGATGGTTAATGGACATGAGTGAGCAAACTCCGGGAGACAGTGAAGGACAGGGAAGCCTGTTGTGCTGCAGCCCATGGAGTGACAAAGAATCAGACATGACTGAGCGACTAAACAGCGATACCCAGGCCACTGCTGCCTGGCCCTATACCTGCATCCACGTTCAGCTGCGTCTCCCGCGGAGAGAGCACCTGGTCTGTAGGAGGTGGTCAGGCTCTAACTGCCTGCTGCCTCCCCTCCTTTGCCCATGGTCCTGACATGCACACAGCCGGGAGCTGGCTGGGTCTCACTGATGTCTGAAACCTCACCTGTTGGCACAAAGTCAGGCACAGAGTAGGTACTCAACAAAAATGTGCTACATGGAAGGATGTAAAGAGGAGGGGAGAAAGGGTGACTCCTTCGTGTCAGGCCCTCAAGATGACTGCCAGTCAACAGATAACAGTAGGCATTTTCTTTTAATTCATAGTCTGTGCGGTGGCCAAAATAGTCCCCTGAGCTCCAGCAGGCACTAATGGGCCTTTGGAGAGTTCTGTCTTTAACAAGGAGGAGATGGTATGCAGGGCATATAAATAGCAAAGTAAACCTAAGGAAGAGGCCTTGAGTGCTTGGAAAGAATTACTGGGATACTGGTCAATGAGCAACATTTGGCAGCAAGTGTGACGGTTAAGGGTCAGCCGCCCCAGAGTTAGAGGCACTTCCGTGTAAGCACAGAAACAGTGCACTTCAGGGCAAGGACCACATTCAAAAAATTACCTTTTTACCATTCTTTTCTGATTACAAAAGTAGATAGGCTTACTATAAAAAGACAGAAAACAGAGAACAGCATACAGAATAAAAAGTGCTCAGAATCTTATACGCTTATGATATATTGATTCTGTAGTCTTTTTTTCTATGTTCATATTTTAATGTAACAAATCATTATATAAATGTATGTGTAAGTCATAAAAGTGTTAAATGTATCCATACACATACATATATGCATAATTTTAAGACTTGCTTTATTCTTTTAATATGAGATGAACAAATTCACATCGTTAAAGATTAGTCTGCAGAATATTCGATCATATGGCTATCTCATAATTTTACCAGTTCCCCTATTTTTCATACTCTCAGGTATTTTGCATTCTTTAAAAAAAAAATTGGTGGAAAAAAAAACCATAAGCACCATCTTTGTGCTTAAATTTCCTCACTGTATTTACGGCTGTCTGTGAGATTCCATCTCTAGAGGTGGAATTACTGATGTGGGGGGTATGAAAGCCTTTTAGGCTCAGAGGCAGGGAACAAGTCCCTTTTCCAGGAGGTTCTCCCTGAGCACGTGCCCTCAACAGAGCCAGGGGCAGGGTGGGGGCGGCCCTCTCTGCACCCTGGCCGATACTGATGACGATCGATTTTCAAATCTTTGCCAGTAAGAGGCAAAGTGCTGCTTCACCGATGTTTCAGGGTGCAGGTCTGAACCACTCCTGAGGCTTAACACTTCTTCAGGAGTTGCCCAGTCTTCTCTTTTTCCCCTGTGGCTATAGCTGGAGTGCCTCGAATGCCCACCGAGCAGAAATGCTTCCCACTCCCTCTCTTCCAAGGTGGCTTGAAGCAAACCAGTGTTCTCTTCAAACCAAAGGTCAGAATACGTCCTAAGTTTCACTAAAGGGGCCAAACTCAGTCTCCTCATCTGGTAACTCAAAAGGAACCAGTAACTGTTACCTGGCAGGCGGGTGTAGACACGTCCCAACACCCAGCTCTCCTCTGGCCAAATGCAAAGTGGAGAGAGAGAGGCCTGCTCTCAGAAGACTTGTGATCAGAACAGATAAGAATGCACACTAACCACTGGGATTCTGTTTGTGTGACTGCCTGGGCCAGTGGGGCAGGAGGGGTAGGGTCAGGGGAGGTTCTTTCAAACAATTTCAGACTGAGTCTAAGCATCACATTACATCACCCAACACCACCCTTAAGAAATGCACAGCCAGGTGTGCCCACAAAACAGGAGGGGGAAAAAATGAAATGCAACAAACGCTTATCACGTGCCCAGCCTGGGCTAGGTGTTTTCAATACATATTCATCTTTTTACAACAGCAGCCTAAGGATGCTGTGACGTGCTTCCTTTCACAGATGCAATGAAGCTCTGTGAGTGAAAGCCACCTGCCCAAAGGCACAGAGCTGGCAACCCCACTGGGAGCCTGCGCTCAGACAGGGCCGCCCTGACTTTTGCTTTCTCTAGCTCTCCCTTGTTAGGCTGAGGACCTAAAAGGAAATGATCTTTGCTCCTCTGGTTTTCAGAGCTGGTGACTGCAGAGCCCACCGGCCACAGGACCCACCCCAATCCCCAAATTCACAACATCGCTCCCCCTCCAGCAGCCCCAGGGCACACCACGCAGCGAATGTCTCTAAGGCGGCACCCTCCTTCTGCACAGATGATGGAATCAAGGTACCAGAAGTTGAGTGACTCACCTAGGGGGCACCTAGCCTAGAATCCTGGAGCCAGGATGGCAACTCTGGGACCTGAGGACTACTCTACATCTCTGTCGACCTGGACGTTGGGACGGCCCTGAGCCTCACCACCATCCTTCATGCCCTTCAGGAAGGGGCTGGAAGCCAGGCCCAGGCACACACAGCATCCCATATGTGGAGGCGGGGAGCCTGAGGGGCCGGGTAGTTAAGGAAGTGACCCGAGCCGCTCATGCAAGAGCTTCAGACCTGAATGCGGTTCTGACACTCACCCAGCATCCCAGCGCATTCTGCAGCCTCTGTTCCAGACAGTCCCCACCACTATTCGATTCTGTTCATCTTTGCCGAGTTGGAGGGAAATAAAACTAATACTACTATGGAATGCCAATTTTCATGTTTAATTTTATGGCCAAATGTGACAATAATAGTTAAGAGTTGGCACTAAAAAAAGGTGCTGTGATTTCTGAAGAGTCTATTAAAAAAGTGGTGGGTTTAAAAAAAAAATACCATATCATATGATTCAGCCTTTGAACAGCTGATAACCTTGCCAGGGAAGTCATAATGATGACATTTAAATACAAATCAAGGAGTCGGATTTAGAAGGACTATCCATGTATAATTAAATTGAACTTTCATTGGGAGATAATTGATAGTTATAAGATGGTATTCTAAATTTATGTAGTGCATCCTTCAGGAGTCTGTTTGACTGTGCAGAACACCAGCCTAGTCTCTGGTTTATAATGAAGTACTAGCCAAGTGGAAGGGAGGAGGCCGGCCTTCCGGAGTCATTCATCCTCAATGAGAAGAACTTGGGGCAGACAGGAAAATGGCATCAACACTGACTCCTGATTCACACCCAAGACAATCATTTTCTCTTTAAGCCTCGTAGATTAGTTATGGTTTCAAAGAAAGCTTCCTTGTTATCATTTTTAATTGAAGAGAAGATACACTGTATTATAAGAATCAAAGCAGCATCAGCGATCACACCAAACAGGAGACGGGCGGCACCCACGGGCACCCAGCACCCGCCTCCCTGCTGCTGTCTCCCTCCATCTACAGGACAGCCCTGTGGGATCATACCCACCACCTGCCCAAGGCCACAGGGAGAGCAGGCAGGGCAGAGGACTCCTGACCCAGCCTCGGGGGCCCGCAGCGGGCGAGCATGGAGGTGGGGGTCCGCAGATGCATCCCTGCCCCCCAAGCTCCAGGCACACACCTGGCAGATGCAGCTAAGCGCCAGGCACTGGACCGGGTCAGGGCAGCTCAGATATGGCAGGCGCCTGGGGCCAGGGCTCCCCCTCTCACTGGGGTCCACTCGGAGGGGGAAGGCTGAGCCGATGCCGGCGTCTGACAGGTCCCAGCTCCCTTCGCTCTGTCTCGGAGTGCTCCGTTTGTCTGGGTCTCCAGTTCCTCACCTGTGAGCTGGAGGTGGTTGAGGGCCCACCCACCTCTTGATGGGCTTTCTGTGAGTTCAGCTAAGGCCAGGGTGGGGGCTGGAGGGGCTGCCAGGCAGCCACAGCCTCTTGCTGCAGAGACAGCTTCTCTGAAGAGTGACCACGTGGTGTGATTGAGGACAAGGGGCCAGCTGGTTCTGCAGGTGGACAGGATCAGAGGCCCCACGTGGTGCCCCGTCACATTCCCCCCTGTGCACGTGCTCCCTGGCCATCCACGCGGGGACCCCACGGCCTGGCACCCACCTTCCAGACAGGTGAGCTGAGGGAGAACAGACCTCTTACCCACGAGGACCTGCTCTCCTGCGGCCCTCGCCTCATAGGCTGCCCTGGCCAGTTTTCACGACTTTCTCCAGGGAACCCTGACTCCATGGCACCCCCAAGAGCCAGTCTCTCTGCCTCCCACCCACATTCCAGGCTGGCTGGGGCACCGCCCTCTGTCACCGTGCCCTGATATCCCCAGCGCCCTATCCACCTCCTCCCTGAGGGCAGCTGGACTCCGCTGACCCCCTTCTAGCCCACAGCTGCTTCCACCACAGCTGGACACGCAGCCTCCAAGTCCTTCCGTGAACCCAACACCTCCTGTGTAAAACTGATATGTGTTTATCCTGTATTAGAGGACCACAAACAAAGCGGCGCATCCCGTGTCCAGAGACGTCAGCTCTCGTGTGTCAGCAGTGTCTCCTTCCAGCTCAGCCAAAGCTTCAGTGGAGGCACAACCACCTTTCCTTGCATTTCTGCAGAAGAATGACTACTTGGGGGCCTGTAAGTAGTGTCCTCCACACAGAAGACTGCTTAATAAAATGAGATTTACTCTTAATGCCACTGAGCTGCCAGCTGCCCCCCACAACCGGCGGGAAGCAGAGTGCAGGCTGGATCCCTGCCTCCTGGGGTCGCCTTTCATTGATTTCTCTCTGCTCAGCCTCCTCCAGGAGGAGCCTTCCATCTAAGCAGGGTTGGCTGGCCCGCCGGATGCCTGCCATGCAGCAGGAAGGGGAGAGATGAACTCCCCAGCGGGCGGCAAGTTCAAGCCTGACTCTGCTCTTAACGGGACGTGGGGCCCAGGGTGGGTCACTGACTGAAGCGTCTCCTCTAGGATGGAAGACTGTGTGGATGGAGGAGCTAAGGCTCTGCAGCCGCCCAGAACTGGATTCTAAGCCCACCCTGGTCACCTGGGAGCTTGGTGGCCAGAGGCAGGTTAGGCGTCTCCAGGCCTCCGCTTCTTCACGTGTGTAATGAGCACGTGAGGCTAGGGTCAGTCAAGGTTGTAGGGAACCTGGACCACCTGGCATATCATTAACGCTCAAAATTATAGCAATTACTTTGGCGGGGGAGTGGGGAGGTTAAAAAATGTTGCTAGAATGGATTGAGATCAAAACAGGAAAACATTTGTAAAGACATTTTATGAAAAATAAAATGTAAGATAAATGCTGCTGCTGCTGCTACTAAGTCGCTTCAGTCGTGTCCGACTCTGTGCGACCCCATAGACGGCAGCCCACCAGGCTAGGTATTGGTATTTTATTTATTCTTTTCACTCTCCTGCGATCACAGAGAACGTTCCCCCAAGACCAATGTGCAAGCAAGCCACTGCGTCCTCAGCCCGTGTCCTCCACGGCCCCCCGTTCCCGGAGGCCCCCCAGCGCTGGCCCAGCTCCCTGCACCCCCTCTCTCTGCTTCCTGCACTGCCCTGCTCACAGAGCCCACCCTGCCCCCAGCTCAGTGCAAGTTCACCCCAGTCAGTGCCCCCTCTCTGGTGAGCACCAGGAACCCTGGACTTCTGGGTCTCTCAGGGCGAGCTTGGGGTTTCCTCCAACACTTCTCTCTGATGACCCTGGGGAGGTCTATACTGAGATCAAAAGACCAATCAGATGCTTTCCCAGAAGTCTGAAAGGCCTGGTTTCTGCCCAGCTCTGCCTTCTGCACCAGGGGCGCCTGTGATGGGTCACCCACCGGGAGCCCCCACCCTGAGCAGCTGTGCGGGGGGCCTGGGACTTCCTGGGAGGGGACACGCGTTAACCCCGGTGAGGACCCGGCCGCAGGGCACCCTTAGGGTTTGTGCCCACCCTCTGCCATCTGGAACAGGAAACAAGCTGCTTGCAAGTCCCGGCTTCTCCC
>SJYW01056756.1:378095-389630 GCA_006410735.1 Raphicerus campestris
AAGGGAACCTGGGGTTCCTCCAGATTCCCACTCATCCAACTGAATGTCAACCATGAGCCAGGCATTGCTCTGAAGCTCAGCGCAGGGCTAGCTGTTTTATGAAACTGACCTTTATAACACAGTCTCCTAAACAGCTCCCATCCCAGGTTTTTCAAAATGGCATCTCTGTGCCTTGCTAAGCTGTTCAACCCAATTTCAGTTTCCCTGACAACCACATCCTGCATTCAACCATCAGTGAGTGGAAGCCCTCCAGCCCAGCCATGACAGGTAGCCGTTAGTACTTGTCACTATCACAGATCTGCATGCTGACAAGAAACAGGCGACCCAAGCCAAGAGCAGCCCCCGCCCCAAGCAGGCCCTTCCTCATCTTCCCTCCTGGGGCCCTGGACATGGTGAGAGGTGAAGAAATGTCTGCACTCTGTCCGGATCTCCCTGCCAGGCCACTCCTGAGTTACCTGTGCCCAGCGCTCACTAGCTGACCCCTCTGGGCTCCTCGGGTCTGGGAAAAGGATATGATGGTCCAGTGGATGTCCAGCTTGCTGTTGATCTCCAGGCCTCGGGCTTCCTGCCTCTCCTCCTCCAGGTGTTTGGAATTTGCAAACTGTCCCTTATCCACAGGCGATTCTGCAAAACTCTCGAAGTTGAACTTGTCCACTTGAATGGCCATTCTAAGAGAAGGGGAAACACAGCAGAGGGTGAATCAGGACGGCAATTTCTTCTGCGGGCTCTCGGGGAATCAGCACATGCCAGCGTGAAACAGGAGAATGAATCAGTATCGTTAGTAATTCATAATGGATTCGCTCCAAGAAAATGAAATAATTGACTCCCAGGGTAGCACTGGCTTCAGAGCTGGATCAACACAGTTTAGCACCAAAGACAGAGTCAGGGAGTACAACCCCAGAAAGAAATCTGGATGCTGGAACAGGATAAAGCGGACAGGAACCAAAGGGAAAATTGCAGAGAGGGCTGGCAATTACTCAGCCCCGAGGCCCCAGAGCTGAGTGGGAACTGCAGACTCAACACAGAGCCCTGCCTGTCACCTTAAACTTCATCCTCCACCAGACTGGCTTGTTCACACAAGGTGCACCCCGCCAGCCACACGGCACCCCACCAGCGGCAAAGCACCCCGCCTGCCCACTTGCAGCCCCCATGCCCAGGACTCCCCCTACCCAACCTTCAGGTTTCTGCCCAAGTCTCACACCCTCGGCGCCTACACTCTTAACCCTTGGGCAATTTACATCCCACGACTCAGCCTCTGTGCCACAGCTCCCCATGTGGGAATGCTCTTCGCCTGACCCATGGCATGGCTGGAGTTTTTCATCCTTTATATCAGAGCTTCAGAAAGGCCTTCCTAGACCACCTCTCTGCAGCAGCTTTCTCTCTCACCCGCCCTCACCTTCTCTGGGGCGGTATTCAATCTATGTCTGCTACACCATGTACCACGAGCTGCAAATATTTACTTCTGGATTTGTGAGCGGTCTATCAATCCTATCAGAATTCAGCTCCCTGAGGGCAGAGATCCTCTTGTCTTCTTTAGCAGTGTTTCCTGGGCCCAGAGTTGTGCCTGCCTGGCACACTGCAGGAACCAGTTCAAAGAAGAAATGAACACTGAATTAAGATCCTTCCCTAATACCCTAAAGGAAATCAACCCTGAATATGCATTGGAAGGACTGATGCTGAACCTGAAACGCCAATACTTTGGCCACGTGATGCGAAGAGCTGACTCACTGGAAAAGGCCCTGATGTTTTGCAAGACTGAGGGCAGGAGAAGGGGGCTACAGAGGATGAGATGGTTAATGGACATGAGTGAGCAAACTCCGGGAGACAGTGAAGGACAGGGAAGCCTGTTGTGCTGCAGCCCATGGAGTGACAAAGAATCAGACATGACTGAGCGACTAAACAGCGATACCCAGGCCACTGCTGCCTGGCCCTATACCTGCATCCACGTTCAGCTGCGTCTCCCGGGGAGAGAGCACCTGGTCTGTAGGAGGTGGTCAGGCTCTAACTGCCTGCTGCCTCCCCTCCTTTGCCCATGGTCCTGACATGCACACAGCCGGGAGCTGGCTGGGTCTCACTGATGTCTGAAACCTCACCTGTTGGCACAAAGTCAGGCACAGAGTAGGTACTCAACAAAAATGTGCTACATGGAAGGATGTAAAGAGGAGGGGAGAAAGGGTGACTCCTTCGTGTCAGGCCCTCAAGATGACTGCCAGTCAACAGATAACAGTAGGCATTTTCTTTTAATTCATAGTCTGTGCGGTGGCCAAAATAGTCCCCTGAGCTCCAGCAGGCACTAATGGGCCTTTGGAGAGTTCTGTCTTTAACAAGGAGGAGATGGTATGCAGGGCATATAAATAGCAAAGTAAACCTAAGGAAGAGGCCTTGAGTGCTTGGAAAGAATTACTGGGATACTGGTCAATGAGCAACATTTGGCAGCAAGTGTGACGGTTAAGGGTCAGCCGCCCCAGAGTTAGAGGGACTTCCGTGTAAGCACAGAAACAGTGCACTTCAGGGCAAGGACCACATTCAAAAAATTACCTTTTTACCATTCTTTTCTGATTACAAAAGTAGATAGGCTTACTATAAAAAGATAGAAAACAGAGAACAGCATACAGAATAAAAAGTGCTCAGAATCTTATACGCTTATGATATATTGATTCTGTAGTCTTTTTTTCTATGTTCATATTTTAATGTAACAAATCATTATATAAATGTATGTGTAAGTCATAAAAGTGTTAAATGTATCCATACACATACATATATGCATAATTTTAAGACTTGCTTTATTCTTTTAATATGAGATGAACAAATTCACATCGTTAAAGATTAGTCTGCAGAATATTCGATCATATGGCTATCTCATAATTTTACCAGTTCCCCTATTTTTCATACTCTCAGGTATTTTGCATTCTTTAAAAAAAAAATTGGTGGAAAAAAAAACCATAAGCACCATCTTTGTGCTTAAATTTCCTCACTGTATTTACGGCTGTCTGTGAGATTCCATCTCTAGAGGTGGAATTACTGATGTGGGGGGTATGAAAGCCTTTTAGGCTCAGAGGCAGGGAACAAGTCCCTTTTCCAGGAGGTTCTCCCTGAGCACGTGCCCTCAACAGAGCCAGGGGCAGGGTGGGGGCGGCCCTCTCTGCACCCTGGCCGATACTGATGACGATCGATTTTCAAATCTTTGCCAGTAAGAGGCAAAGTGCTGCTTCACCGATGTTTCAGGGTGCAGGTCTGAACCACTCCTGAGGCTTAACACTTCTTCAGGAGTTGCCCAGTCTTCTCTTTTTCCCCTGTGGCTATAGCTGGAGTGCCTCGAATGCCCACCGAGCAGAAATGCTTCCCACTCCCTCTCTTCCAAGGTGGCTTGAAGCAAACCAGTGTTCTCTTCAAACCAAAGGTCAGAATACGTCCTAAGTTTCACTAAAGGGGCCAAACTCAGTCTCCTCATCTGGTAACTCAAAAGGAACCAGTAACTGTTACCTGGCAGGCGGGTGTAGACACGTCCCAACACCCAGCTCTCCTCTGGCCAAATGCAAAGTGGAGAGAGAGAGGCCTGCTCTCAGAAGACTTGTGATCAGAACAGATAAGAATGCACACTAACCACTGGGATTCTGTTTGTGTGACTGCCTGGGCCAGTGGGGCAGGAGGGGTAGGGTCAGGGGAGGTTCTTTCAAACAATTTCAGACTGAGTCTAAGCATCACATTACATCACCCAACACCACCCTTAAGAAATGCACAGCCAGGTGTGCCCACAAAACAGGAGGGGGAAAAAATGAAATGCAACAAACGCTTATCACGTGCCCAGCCTGGGCTAGGTGTTTTCAATACATATTCATCTTTTTACAACAGCAGCCTAAGGATGCTGTGACGTGCTTCCTTTCACAGATGCAATGAAGCTCTGTGAGTGAAAGCCACCTGCCCAAAGGCACAGAGCTGGCAACCCCACTGGGAGCCTGCGCTCAGACAGGGCCGCCCTGNGAACTTGTAGTCTACCTAGGTAATAGGGACCAATCAGAAACCAACACACAACCCTTCAAAAGAAAGTGACCAATCAGACCTCCCCCTACCTAGAAATTCTTTTTCTTTCATGAACACTCCCTATATAAGCAATGTAATCCAAAACCCGGGGCTCCTCCCTATAGCCGATGAGTCGGTATGGGTGGGAGCCCCAGCTCAAGCTTGGTAATAAAGACTCTCTTGCTTTTGCATCAGATCTCGGCTCCCCGGTGGTCACTGGGAGATTTCGAGACTTGGGCACAACAGCACCAGTGTGGGGCTGAGGACATGATGGGGATTCCAGTAACACCTTCTGAAACAATGTGGAGAACAAAAGAACACAGAGTCAACTGTCACGTGATATGTTCATATGGGACAAAAGCANCAACAGCACCAGTGTGGGGCTGAGGACATGATGGGGATTCCAGTAACACCTTCTGAAACAATGTGGAGAACAAAAGAACACAGAGTCAACTGTCACGTGATATGTTCATATGGGACAAAAGCAACCATCCTTTAAAGACAGCAAAAATCAAAGATGAAGACAAAGAAGCGTGGTCATTCCCTTTAGACACAAGGGACGTAGTGGGACCGCAGCCCCGTCCACATCTCAGCACCCTTCCTGCAGCACTGCCCATCGACCCCTCTTTGACTCCAGGCTGTCCTGTGACGCGTTTGACCAACGCAATGTGCAGAAGTGACACGGGCCACACCCAAGCAGAGAGCTCCCCAGCCATCATGTGGCCTGCCCCTTTCCCTGTTTCTCGCCTCCAAACCAGCACACGGCTCACGATTGAGAGCAAAAGGGAGCAGAGCTCAACTGTGGTGCTCACAGAACCTGAACAAGAAACAAACCTTTCTGTTTACTAAACAACTAAGATCTGAGGTCTTTTGTTACTGCAGAGAAACAGCCTAAACTGAATGATACAGAAAGTGATCCAATTCAGTTCCTACGCCCTAGGCGGGGAGCCAGCAGGGCGACAATGAGAACGTGACCCCCACCCAGAGGTGGCTCCCAGGGCAGGGACAGACGTGCCAGGGAATACGGCTGTCACAGCAGGAGATGCAGAGGACACGCAGAGAAGCAGCAGGAGGAGCAGGGAAGCCCAGAGCTCCCAGGATGAGGAGCGGATGTGCAGGCTAGGTCCAGAGGGGGCCTCCCAAACACAGCAGGGCGCCCCGAGCCCCGCCAGGCCCTGTGCTGTTTCACTCCAGCGCTTTCTCTCTTTTTTTCCCTTCTGCTATGGAACATCAATTGGGAACTGGGTGATGAAAGAGGCAGAAAGGGGTGCTTTGCTTTTGGCTTTTAAAAATGCACAGCGATTCTGGCAAAAATAAACACTCTTAACCGTATATGCTCATCAGTCACACTTCTTGGTATCCACCCAAAGGAGGTGAAAACTTATGTCCACACCAAACCCTGCTCGTGGACACTCAGTGCTAAAAAGAAATGAGCTATCAAGTCATGAAAAGACGTGGAGTAAGAACCTTCAGGTCATTGTCACTAAACAACAGAAGTCAGCTTGAAAAGGCGACATCCTGTATGCTCCCCACTCTGTGACCTTCTGGAAGAGGCACAACTAAGGAGGCAGGAAGAGGAGCAGTGGTCACCAGGGGTCAGCGGGGAGGGAGGGATGAACAGGGGAGCCCAGGGGACTTTGCAGTGATGGATACACATCCTTCTACCTCGGTCCACACCCACAGCAAGCATGAAACAAACAAAGCCGCTCTGGGGGGTGGGGCACAGACAGCATGCGCACGTGCTCTTCTCTTTACACTCAGGTGAGAGACTCGCAGCCTTTGCCCCGTGACCCGACTTCCCCCCACCTCTCAGGTGCCCATGTGCTGCTCTGACCCTCCTCTGGTGGCCCCTCTGCACTGGTCTAGCATTCAGCCTTGCCCTTGACCTATGTGATTGTCCAGTCACTGACTGGCCTTTCCCTCCCAGCACCCTCTGGGTCCTCTGAGCCATTGTCCTGCAACACCTGCATCTCCAGTGCCTGGAGAGGACGGAAGCTCTCGACTCACAGGCAGAACCAACCATGGCACCGGCGGAGGGCAGAGGGTGGGGTGGGGGGGTGCTCACGGCAGCAGGCCTCCCACGACCCGGTGCAAACCCCAGCTTGGACACCTGCCCGCACCCAGACTCTCACCAGCCATCACCCCTTCCAGTTACTTCCTAAAAGGTCAATCTGACACTCTCCTGCCTTGAACTCTCTTGTGACCATCCCTTCCCCTCCAAGGACNCCCTGAGCATGAGGATTAAAGGCGAGAGTGCCTGTGAAAACGGGGTCCTCTTTCCAACACCCCTCAGGGGGAAGTGAACATTACCACAGGCACCTATCTAGCTTCAAGTCCTGAGGACACTCTCAGTGTCACGACCAATGCCGTGGAGCCCAGGAGATGCAATCGGTGCAGACCAAGCCTCACAGACTGTGTGAGGCGGAAGTGAGGTGAACAAATGGCCCTTAATTACAGAATTAATGTATCAGCCCTGTCTCTTATACACATCTCCATGTGCTGCTCTGACCCTCCTCTGGTGGCCCCTCTGCACTGGTCTAGCATTCAGCCTTGCCCTTGACCTATGTGATTGTCCAGTCACTGACTGGCCTTTCCCTCCCAGCACCCTCTGGGTCCTCTGAGCCATTGTCCTGCAACACCTGCATCTCCAGTGCCTGGAGAGGACGGAAGCTCTCGACTCACAGGCAGAACCAACCATGGCACCGGCGGAGGGCAGAGGGTGGGGGGGTGGGGTGCTCACGGCAGCAGGCCTCCCACGACCCGGTGCAAACCCCAGCTTGGACACCTGCCCGCACCCAGACTCTCACCAGCCATCACCCCTTCCAGTTACTTCCTAAAAGGTCAATCTGACACTCTCCTGCCTTGAACTCTCTTGTGACCATCCCTTCCCCTCCAAGGACAGACGTGGCTTTGACCGTGGCTCACACAGGAAGATTTCAAGCCAGCAGTAAAGCTGTCATTTGTCCTGCAGGTTAAAACTGGAAAACCCAAATGACACAGACATCTTCAAATGTGTCCATCGTTAAAAATGTACTAGGCCTCATTTCCTTCCACCCTGGCATCCAAGGTCCATTAAGTTCGGCCCAGACGAGTCCACTCCGACCGACCTCCACACAGGAAACACCCACCTCTCCCATCCTAAGCTCCTGTGAGTTTTTAATCAGATGGGAAAAATAACCCTTATCCTGGAAAAACACAAAGAGTGACCAGCTTCCGTTGGTTTTAGAAGGGGGCAGCATAACGTAGAGCAAACACACACAGACGCTGCTCCGGCTGATCCGGACTCCCTCCACTCCCGTCAGCTCCCGTGGACATGCAGGACGCTGCCTCGCCTCTGGGGAACGCAGCCTGGTCCTGCCAGACCCCGAGCCACTCAGCTCCAGGGGCGCGCAAGCTCCCAGAGGCAGCAGCAAGGCTTCCCCATCCCACCCGGCCTCTGAGAGCCCCAAACGGCACCAGTGTTCCCCCGATGTCTCTGCCTGAGCAGCTGCTGAGCCTTAATTATCCGACGAGCGGGGTGACTTAGAGCACAGAGGCAGACACAGAAAACAGCTGTATTTCTTCATCTGGTCATTTTCCAAACCCCAGACAGAAAATGCTTTTTATGTGTTTCATCCTGAGCTTATGAAAAACAGTCAGTGAGTTTTCTTAATGTTGACTGATCCGCTGGGGATGAAAAGGCATGGGTGTGGGGTGCAAGGTTAGATAAGAGGAAAAGATCTAATAATAATGGTTCCATCACAGAAAGCAGATAAGCCAGACACCAATGCCTTCTGATGGAGATTCTTTGCAAAAAAAAAAAAAAAAATCACGGAGTATGATGAAGCCTCTAGAGCTTACTACCGATTGAATGAGGAATAAAGAAAAAGAAGTCAGTCATAGGAGCAAGGTCACCACCATCAGAGGCACCCCACGGGCCACATCCCTACCTGGGGGCCCTGATGTGGCCCACGGACAGTGAGAGAGAGAGGGATACAGGGAACCTACAGACTCAGAGTGGACTGGATGCTAATCAACCTCTTGAATTCTGATTGCAGTGTTTAAAAAACAAATGACACCAAGGTCACTGGAAATGTACGCATTCGTATGAAGGAACTGTTTGTTTTTAAACATGGTACGGCACTGCACTTGTTTTTAAAAAAGGCTCCAATGTTGACGATGTTCATTTTAAAACATGGTATGGCACTGCAGTTCAGTTTAGTTCAGTTCAGTCACTCAGTCGTGTCCTACTGTTTGTGACCCCATGAATCACAGCACTCCAGGCCTCCCTGTCCATCATCAACTCCCGGAGTTCACCCAAACTCACATCCATCAAGTCGGTGATGCCATCCAGCCATCTCATCCTCTGGCGTACCCTTCTCCTCCTGCCCCCAATCCCTCCCAGCATCAGAGTCTTTTCCAGTAAGTCAACTCTTTGCATGAGGTGGCCAAAGTATTGGAGTTTCAGCTTCAGCATCAGTCCTTCCAAAGAACACCCAGGAGTGATCTCCTTTAGAATGGACTGGTTGGATCTCCTTGCAGTCCAAGGGACTCTCAAGAGTCTTCTCCAACACCACAGTTCAAAAGCATCAATTCTTCGGCGCTCAGCTTTCCTGACAGTCCGAGTCATTGCAGTTAGGATTTTAAAAAGCACTCCAGTGTTGATGATTAAAATGTTTACAGATGAAATAAGAGATCGCCTTGAATCTGCTTCAAAATAACACAAGAACATGGGGAAGCTGGTGAGGGAGAGATGGGAAAGATTGCCCATGAATCACTAGTGGTAGAAACTGGGTGAGAAGTCCTCTTATGGGCACCTTCTACATATGTTTGAAGTGTCCACAGGAAAGTTTCCCAGTAAAAGAAAGAATAAGGACACGCCCCTTCCCTGCAGCTCCATCACTGAAGTGGCCCAGGGGACCCTGCTGGGCTTCTTCCGCCCCTTTGGCAGGAAAGCCGCTCTAGGACCCACGCAGTGTGCTGTCCAGACACGTGACGGGCTCATCTATTCCCAGAGACCCAGCGGTGGGGGCCCCAGCCGGACCAGCCGATGCCCAGCCATGGAGTGGGCGGAGGTTCCCTGCAAGGGAGGGCAGGACAAGATGGGGAGGCCTGAGGAAACATCTTCCATGGTGAATAGATTTATGAGTAAACGAGGGTCGTCATGAAATTTAATTTTAATGGCTTGATAATTAAGCAAAAACACAATGATTATCATCTCTTAATTCTTCCAGTAAATCTGCTGCTGGGGACGCTGTATTTTCTTAAGGAAGTTTGTGACGTTGCAGTCAGAAAGCGTCCCCTGGTTTCTGGTCATCTTCTGAACCTGGAGGTGGAGGGATGCCCAGGCCTGGGGATACAGTCTGAAGCAAAGTAGGTGGCTCCCAAGAAGAGATGTGGCGGCAACTGGGCAGCTCCGGGCTCCAGCCTCCACCAACAGCACAGCCGTGCCCGTGCTCACAGGAGGCAGAAGTAAGCACAGAGCCTGTACCCTGAGCATGAGGATTAAAGGCGAGAGTGCCTGTGAAAACGGGGTCCTCTTTCCAACACCCCTCAGGGGGAAGTGAACATTACCACAGGCACCTACCTAGCTTCAAGTCCTGAGGACACTCTCAGTGTCACGACCGATGCCGTGGAGCCCAGGAGATGCAATCGGTGCAGACCAAGCCTCAGAGGCTGTGTGAGGCGGAAGTGAGGTGAACAAATGGCCCTTAATTACAGAATTAATGTATCAGCCAGGCCACAGAACCAGAGATGAGTCACTGATTTCCAAAGGACCTTTCACAGGAAGAGATGAGGAAGGTGAAAGGTACTTGCTCCATCCGTTTGCTGAAATGCTGTCTTTTAAATTACAAGATGAAAAGAGATCTCTCTAAGAAATATGGGGATTAAGAGTGTTATTTCCAGTTTAGAAGCTCGAATATTCAGCCTATGAGGCAGTTCCTCATGCCCCGCACCGGACACTCAGGAAAACGCTTGAATTCCTGAACACCCTGGAAGTCGGAGCCCAGCCGGCCCCTCCCCGGCCCTCCTCCCCGCCTGGACGGGCAACAGCGGATTAGTGCTGCTCACGGCCTGCCTAAGGCTGCACAGAGAGAAGGAGGACACAGGGACAAAACCCACTCCCCTACTCCTGCAGCCATCCTAGCGCGTGGCCATGCGGTCAGGCAGACCTGAGTCTCCACGAAGTGCCTCCGATCTGTCTGCCTGTCTGTAACCCGTGGACAGACGTTCTCGTGCGAGGGCACTAAAAGCACAGAACACCGAAACTGCTCCAAACAGCCGGGGCTCAGACACGGCGCTCTGCACTCGAGGACGTGTCACTCTTGTCCCAGGCACACCTTCCTACCCAGAAGGGATGGGGGAGAGACGCAGGCACCCCAGCAGCCCAACTGGAGCTGGCCCCTCTCCTGTGCAATGCCCCAGGTGCTCCAGGATGCCAGGGCTCCACCAAGGGCAGCCTCACAGCTATGCGGCTGTGAGGGGAGCCTGAGGACCTCACACCAGAGTCTGAGGACCACTCACCACTGGGGGTCAAGAGGCCCGCCCTGCCCACCCCAGGGTGGCCGAGCCTGTCCCAGGGCAGCCTGCGTCACTGCCCGAGGAGGCTGAGCTGTGCTGGATCTGGCTCCGCAAGGCACGGGAAGAGTCTGGCAGGGGTTGAGCTCAGGACTTCATGGGATGGGGGGAGTATGGGGCTCCGAGGAGACAGAGCCTGGAGGGACGAGGATCACAGCCCAGTCTCGGAGTGTCCCACGGCTGCCAGGCAAGGTCCACCCACCACAGCTTCCTCCCCCAGACCAGCCCCATCAGATCAACGGCCTGGGACCCTTCCACGGAGATGGAGCATGTGTCAGAACCAGGCAAGGCTGCAGAGTTCAACAGGGAGGCCACGAGGACTCCTGCATCCTGCAAACACAGGACGCCCGTGAGCTGGTGGGTCGAGGGGAGCAGCAGTACATTGACTCCTCAGACAGACAGGGCATCGTGAGCTTGGCTGTACCCCATCCCTAAACAGCCTGGCTGCCCGAGACCCTTGCCACGCTGTCATCATTCCCTGGCCAGGGAGGGTCCTGAGTTACTCATCCTGACACAGGCTCCACGGAGCATGTTCTGGAAGCACCGATATTTATTGAATGAATATTTTATGAATGAATAAAGAATGGGTGCGTTAGGAGCAATGAGAAATGAGGACTTAAGCACAAAGCTTAACAGGGAAGAAGCCGGAAGCACAAGAACGAACTGTGCTGGTTTGTGAATGGGCTCGTTAACATTGCTGAGACTTCCGGCACCGCCAGGAGTGAGTCAACCTTAGAACAGGCTTGGCGATCTGTACATTTTTTAAAAGCAGGTTTTATTACTGGTGTCATGAGACGACCTGAATGGTGCCCTCTGGGATCTCAGCTTGCATCTAAACGTCTAGACAAGGCAGATGGTCTCCTGCCCCACTTGGAGACCAGCACGGGGCCCAGGCAGCTGCTGGTGGCCTTGACCCCAAGGATAGGGCAGCACCCCAGGAAAGGGCTGTGCTTATGC
>SJYW01056756.1:392987-417825 GCA_006410735.1 Raphicerus campestris
CCATGGTGAATAGATTTATGAGTAAACGAGGGTTGTCATGAAATTTAATTTTAATGGCTTGATAATTAAGCAAAAACACAATGATTATCATCTCTTAATTCTTCCAGTAAATCTGCTGCTGGGGACGCTGTATTTTCTTAAGGAAGTTTGTGACATTGCAGTCAGAAAGCGTCCCCTGGTTTCTGGTCATCTTCTGAACCTGGAGGCAGAGGGATGCCCAGGCCTGGGGATACAGCCTGAAGCGGAGTAGGTGGCTCCCAAGAAGAGATGTGGCGGCAACTGGGCAGCTCCGGGCTCCAGCCTCCACCAACAGCACAGCCGTGCCCACGCTCACAGCAGGCAGAAGGAAGCACAGAGCCTGTGCCCTGAGCATGAGGATTAAAGGCGAGAGTGCCTGTGAAAACGGGGTCCTCTTTCCAACACCCCTCAGGGGGAAGTGAACATTACCACAGGCACCTATCTAGCTTCAAGTCCTGAGGACACTCTCAGTGTCACGACCAATGCCGTGGAGCCCAGGAGATGCAATCGGTGCAGACCAAGCCTCACAGACTGTGTGAGGCGGAAGTGAGGTGAACAAATGGCCCTTAATTACAGAATTAATGTATCAGCCAGGCCACAGAACCAGAGATGAGTCACTGATTTCCAAAGGACCTTTCACAGGAAGAGATGAGGAAGGTGAAAGGTACTTGCTCCATCCGTTTGCTGAAATGCTGTCTTTTAAATTACAAGATGAAAAGAGATCTCTCTAAGAAATATGGGGATTAAGAGTGTTATTTCCAGTTTAGAAGCTCGAATATTCAGCCTATGAGGCAGTCCCTCATGCCCCGCACCGGACACTCAGGAAAACGCTTGAATTCCTGAACACCCTGGAAGTCGGAGCCCAGCCGGCCCCTCCCCGGCCCTCCTCCCCGCCTGGACGGGCGACAGCGGATTAGTGCTGCTCACGGCCTGCCTAAGGCTGCACAGAGAGAAGGAGGACACAGGGACAAAACCCACTCCCCTACTCCTGCAGCCATCCTAGCGCGTGGCCATGCGGTCAGGCAGACCTGAGTCTCCACGAAGTGCCTCCGGTCTGTCTGCCTGTCTGTAACCCGTGGACAGACGTTCTCGTGCGAGGGCACTAAAAGCACAGAACACCGAAACTGCTCCAAACAGCCGGGGCTCAGACACTGCGCTCCGCACTCGAGGACGTGTCACTCTTGTCCCAGGCACACCTTCCTACCCAGAAGGGATGGGGGAGAGACGCAGGCACCCCAGCAGCCCAACTGGAGCTGGCCCCTCTCCTGTGCAATGCCCCAGGTGCTCCAGGATGCCAGGGCTCCACCAAGGGCAGCCTCACAGCTATGCGGCTGTGAGGGGAGCCTGAGGACCTCACACCAGAGTCTGAGGACCACTCACCACTGGGGGTCAAGAGGCCCGCCCTGCCCACCCCAGGGTGGCCGAGCCTGTCCCAGGGCAGCCTGCGTCACTGCCCGAGGAGGCTGAGCTGTGCTGGAGCTGGCTCCGCAAGGCACGGGAAGAGTCTGGCAGGGGTTGAGCTCAGGACTTCATGGGATGGGGGGAGTATGGGGCTCCGAGGAGACAGAGCCTGGAGGGACGAGGATCACAGCCCAGTCTCGGAGTGTCCCACGGCTGCCAGGCAAGGTCCACCCACCACAGCTTCCTCCCCCAGACCAGCCCCATCAGATCAACGGCCTGGGACCCTTCCACGGAGATGGAGCACGTGTCAGAACCAGGCAAGGCTGCAGAGTTCAACAGGGAGGCCACGGGGACTCCTGCATCCTGCAAACACAGGACGCCCGTGAGCTGGTGGGTCGAGGGGAGCAGCAGTACATTGACTCCTCAGACAGACAGGGCATCGTGAGTTTGGCTGTACCCCATCCCTAAACAGCCTGGCTGCCCGAGACCCTTGCCACGCTGTCATCATTCCCTGGCCAGGGAGGGTCCTGAGTTACTCATCCTGACGCAGGCTCCACGGAGCATGTTCTGGAAGCACCGATATTTATTGAATGAATATTTTATGAATGAATAAAGAATGGGTGCGTTAGGAGCAATGAGAAATGAGGACTTAAGCACAAAGCTTAACAGGGAAGAAGCCGGAAGCACAAGAACGAACTGTGCTGGTTTGTGAATGGGCTCGTTAACATTGCTGAGACTTCCGGCACCGCCAGGAGTGAGTCAACCTTAGAACAGGCTTGGCGATCTGTACATTTTTTAAAAGCAGGTTTTATTACTGGTGTCATGAGACGACCTGAATGGTGCCCTCTGGGATCTCAGCTTGCATCTAAACGTCTAGACAAGGCAGATGGTCTCCTGCCCCACTTGGAGACCAGCACGGGGCCCAGGCAGCTGCTGGTGGCCTTGACCCCAAGGATAGGGCAGCACCCCAGGAAAGGGCTGTGCTTATGCCCCAGAGCAAGAACATACAGCGCCACGGCCTCCACGCAGCAGCACCTGGTCCCCACACGCAGCCACATGGCAAGAACCCGCGAGAACAGGAGCTGTCGGGTGGGGCGGGTCCTTCCTCTCAAGGGTTAGGCGGTAAAGCCCTCCCGTCTACCAGCCCCGGACTGCGAACACGACTGGGCATTCCTGGGTCATCAATGGGGGTATCAGATGGCCGCACCCTGGGAGCGACCTCGTGTGGATCAGCACGAAATGGGTGAACGGTCACGCGGGAACCGGGCATGAGGTGAGACCTGACCACACTCAGCTCCAAAGCATGATGCTGATTGAGAGCAACTAAAGGACACACAGAAAGAGATACAAGATGCGCAACCACTTACGTCATCAAACAGACATCTCTGAAAACAGTGCTTCCTGGGGCCGTAAATAAACATGATGACATAGTAGTGAAGGGCAGCGTGATGCTGCCACGCCCTGGAGACATGGAGACCTCCCAGAGGAGGAAGAGTAAGGGAGGTGGGATGAGGGCAATTAGGCTCCGCTGCTCTTTCGGTTGCTCATTTCTTCCCAGTGTTTTCTTGTGAGTTGAAAGAATTCCTCAGAGAACATTCTCTACCCATTGTATGACATATCCCGTAACTAACACTTCACTGTTTGATCAGCTCACTCCGTCGGTCCGCCTGCCCAGCCCCCTGCCAGGAATCTAACTTTTTAGGCATTCCTGAGGCTAGTGCAGCTATCACAAGATACCTCCCAAGTCCTCCGAGAGGCAGAGTTTCACTCGTGCTGACAGTTTTCCTTTTGATACAAAACCAACTTAACAGTGGGACGCACAAATCTTAAGTGCACATTGGCTAGATCTTAACAATGGCAAAACACCTGTGTAACCCACACCCAAATATCGAGTCACACAACACAACCATCACCCGGACTAGGCCCTGTGCCCCTTCCTGGTCAAAGCCCACCCCGTCGTCTCTGGAAGCAATGCCCTGCTTTTACTGTTGCCTCAGCAGAGTCTTGCTGGTCCCGGGGTCTCAGATGCCTGAACCACGCTGTGTCAGGCACGTGCGCTTGGCATGAGCTTCCTGACCCTGCCTGCGGTGCTGTGTTAGGAGTTCGCTAGTTTTGCCTGCTGAGTAATATTCCACTAGGGAAATGCCACCGTTGGGTTGTACACTCAAGCCCTTTCTAGCTTTTGACTTGGGACATTCTTTACAGGTCTTTTGTAAACATATATTTTTTCAACTTTTCTTGAACAACTAGTGTTGGGAAAGCTGGGTGGAGTACGTGCACGTTTACTTTTGTAAGAAACTGGCCTCCGTGGGCTGAGCTTGGGTGGTGGCGCATCTCTCCCAAAGGCCTGGGCCTGACCTGGCTGCTGCGGTATTAACTCCTCCGAGGAGCTTCCCACTGATGCTGATATCCGTCCCTGAGGTCGACACCCAGTGCCCCTGATACAGCTTTCCCAGGGATTTGAAAGTGAAAGAAAGGTCTTGCCCAGAGGTCTGGGTGTCCTTAGACATGGTGCTTGATGGACATCAGCCAGCTCTCCCTTGACCTCACGACCACTCCCGTCCTTCCACTGAGCCTGAATAAGGGCCGCAGTGTCTCTGAGAGGGGAACCAGATTGCCCAGCCCCAAGGTTTCAGGGGCGGGCCTGACTCGGCTCCAGCACGGGTGGCGACAGCAGGGGCAGGGGCCCAGAGGACACTTACCGCTGGCACTCGCCTGCATGCAGGATGAGCTCCTCGTCGCTCCGGGCACGGACGCTCAGCTCGTGCTCCGTGGCGTTGAAGACGTCCAGGAGCAGGTGGCATTGCCGGGTGCTGCAGCAAGAGACAGAGCCCAGGTCAGCATCTTCTGACAAAGAGGAGAGTGACTCTGCCTCCCNGCGTGATGCTGCCACGCCCTGGAGACATGGAGACCTCCCAGAGGAGGAAGAGTAAGGGAGGTGGGATGAGGGCAATTAGGCTCCGCTGCTCTTTCGGTTGCTCATTTCTTCCCAGTGTTTTCTTGTGAGTTGAAAGAATTCCTCAGAGAACATTCTCTACCCATTGTATGACATATCCCGTAACTAACACTTCACTGTTTGATCAGCTCACTCCGTCGGTCCGCCTGCCCAGCCCCCTGCCAGGAATCTAACTTTTTAGGCATTCCTGAGGCTAGCGCAGCTATCACAAGATACCTCCCAAGTCCTCCGAGAGGCAGAGTTTCACTCGTGCTGACAGTTTTCCTTTTGATACAAAACCAACTTAACGGTGGGACGCACAAATCTTAAGTGCACATTGGCTAGATCTTAACAATGGCAAAACACCTGTGTAACCCACACCCAAATATCGAGTCACACAACACAACCATCACCCGGACTAGGCCCTGTGCCCCTTCCTGGTCAAAGCCCACCCCGTCGTCTCTGGAAGCAATGCCCTGCTTTTACTGTTGCCTCAGCAGAGTCTTGCTGGTCCCGGGGTCTCAGATGCCTGAACCACGCTGTGTCAGGCACCTGCGCTTGGCATGAGCTTCCTGACCCTGCCTGCGGTGCTGTGTTAGGAGTTCGCTAGTTTTGCCTGCTGAGTAATATTCCACTAGGGAAATGCCACCGTTGGGTTGTACACTCAAGCCCTTTCTAGCTTTTGACTTGGGACATTCTTTACAGGTCTTTTGTAAACATATATTTTTTTCAACTTTTCTTGAACAACTAGTGTTGGGAAAGCTGGGTGGAGTACGTGCACGTTTACTTTTGTAAGAAACTGGCCTCCGTGGGCTGAGCTTGGGTGGCGGCGCATCTCTCCCAAAGGCCTGGGCCTGACCTGGCTGCTGCGGTATTAACTCCTCCGAGGAGCTTCCCACTGATGCTGATATCCGTCCCTGAGGTCGACACCCAGTGCCCCTGATACAGCTTTCCCAGGGATTTGAAAGTGAAAGAAAGGTCTTGCCCAGAGGTCTGGGTGTCCTTAGACATGGTGCTTGATGGACATCAGCCAGCTCTCCCTTGACCTCACGACCACTCCCGTCCTTCCACTGAGCCTGAATAAGGGCCGCAGTGTCTCTGAGAGGGGAACCAGATTGCCCAGCCCCAAGGTTTCAGGGGCCGGCCTGACTCGGCTCCAGCACGGGTGGCGACAGCAGGGGCAGGGGCCCAGAGGACACTTACCGCTGGCACTCGCCTGCATGCAGGATGAGCTCCTCGTCGCTCCGGGCACGGACGCTCAGCTCGTGCTCCGTGGCGTTGAAGACGTCCAGGAGCAGGTGGCATTGCCGGGTGCTGCAGCAAGAGACAGAGCCCAGGTCAGCATCTTCTGACAAAGAGGAGAGTGACTCTGCCTCCCCTCCCTGAAGATCTGACAGTCCTGGGGCACGTCAGAGGTGTGGTTTATCAAAACGTCGTGCCCCCCCTGGACACAAAGGCTTATGGAGAAGACTCATTCTGAACCGACTGTGAATTCTACACAGTGGGTTTGCACAAGAGGCCTCCTTGATCTTGGGGCACATGCTTATAACCCACCTGCGCCCTTTACATGTCGGGTGACCTTGGGAAGAGACCTTGAGTTCTCCAAGCCTCACACATGACTGCCAAGACGCCTGAAAAGCGGAACCGTCAAGACACCAGGAAAGCAGTTGGTATATGGTGATGTTCAATAAACGACCACGGCGTCATGGTCTGGGATTTCTGTGGGTGCCAGGTTGGGTGCTGAGCAGGGGTACACAGAGAGCCATATCCACAAAGAACCGTGTCCACGCTGCACGCACGTTCACTGAGAGTCCTTATGGGGACCACCCCTCAGTCCCTCCAGAACTGTGGGTGACACCATGAGGTCACTCACCTCCCACCTGAAACCTAGTCTTCCTGCTTTCACTACTGCAGATGGTAAAGCTGCAAAAACCAGGTGCCCACTGCCCCAAGCCCCAAGGGGGGTGGCCACTGGATGAAGGTCTACCAAGTAATCGGCTTCTATCTAGAGACTTCCCATCCCAAATAAGATGATGAGCCCTGGAAGGGGACAATGTCTCCCTTCTGTCTCCTGACTCGCTTCCTTCCCACTCAGGGAGGAGCAGGACCCAGAAAACTCAGGGCTTTCAGGGGTGATGGGGACAATCACCATGGTATGGGGAGTCGGGTGGGGCCTGGGGGGTCTGGGAAATGACGGCACATGCTCACTAGCTACAATAAAAAGAGAAGTCCAGCCACGCACACTGCGGTCTGTGCTGGCTTCCATTTGTCAGATCCCCATTATGGTCGAATGCTTGCCTAAAACTAACACAGCATCTCAAGTGCCTAGTGTCACAGCTGGTGAGTGACAGCTGATCGAGAAGCATCCGCTCATGGAAACCGGGACACCCGGGCCCGAGACAGGAGCAGACAGGGTAGCCAGCAACAGGCTGGGCCGTTCTCCCTCCTGGAGGAAAAGGGCAGCTGGATTTTCACAGAAGGGAAAAATGAGAAGACTCGGAAAAGGATCTGTGCTCTGGGTCATTTTCAGCTGAGCCTTTCCTCCACACGCGACCTTCCAAAGGGCGTCGGAACCCTCAGAGGTGCTTCTCCAAGTGTGGTGGGTCATTTTCAGCGGAGCCTTTCTTCAACACGTGACCTTCCAAAGGGCGTCGGAACTCTCAGAGGCACTTCTCCAAGTGTGGTAATGTAAGGTTTCGCTGGTGGTTAAGCAAAAGGGGAGAGAGGATGCATACCCACAAGTGCCTGGCTACCCGCACATGGTTATCTCATACAAGAGCCCGGGGAGGTCGTCCTCCCAAGACCCACTGAGGGGAGAGGGGAGGGCGGCTCAGGAGACAGCGAGAGACGCTGGCGGATGGAGAGGGAGGCTCAGGGGATGGTAAAAGATGCTGGCGGATGGCCGAGGCCATCCAAATCTGGAGCTGGAAAGCCTGCAGGGCTCACAGCGGACCAAGACGTGTTCCAGTCCAGGCCACAAGCTCCGTCCTTCCCAGAGAAGGGAACTGAGGTGGCGAGGGTGCCATGACTTGCCCAGGGGTTCACACATACACACACACACGCATACACACAGAGACTGGCATCACCNAAGAACAGCACAGTCCACACAAAGAACAACGCGGGTGAGGCCACATCTACAGACTGAGGACGCACCATTTCCTCTTCCACGAGAAGGACAGCTTCACTTTTTTAATTCATATAAATATCTGCTGAGTCCCTGTCGTGCGTCAGGTGCTATTCTAAGCACCTGGGATATGGAAATCAACAAGAGAAATAGGGTCTCTGCTTTCACGGACCCCAAATTCTTGTGAGGGGAGCAAGCTGGGAAAGATAAGGGGAATTAAAAGTGAAAAAAAAAATTTAGTCATATTTCGTAAAATNTGAGAAGGACAGCTTCACTTTTTTAATTCATATAAATATCTGCTGAGTCCCTGTCGTGCATCAGGTGCTATTCTAAGCACCTGGGATATGGAAATCAACAAGAGAAATAGGGTCTCCGCTTTCACGGACCCCAAATTCTTGTGAGGGGAGCAAGCTGGGAAAGATAAGGGGAATTAAAAGTGAAAAAAAAATTTAGTCATATTTCGTAAAATAAGGAAAAATGGGTTCAAAATCTGAATACAGATTTAAGACATACATCCACACACAATATCAATAATAACATTCCTATATATCAACTAAAAACAATAATAGAATATACTTTTTTTTTAATATATCCACAATAGCAATGCACCTGGGGTAAATCTAACAAAATGTATACAGGACATTTATGGAAAAAATTCTAAAATTTTAATGGAATGACACTAAAAGTGATGAATAAATACAGAGATGTTTTATGTTCAAGAATAGGAAAACTTGGAATTTTTGAATGACTCATTTCTTTTCCACTCCAGTAGTCTTGCCTTCAAAATCCCATGGATGGCACAGACTGGCGGGCTACAGTTCACAGGGTCACAAAGACTCAGACGCGACTGAAGCAACTCAGCACGCACGCACATCTTTCCTGGTTTATACAAATTTAATGCAACTCAATAAAAAAACCTCAACAAAGTTCTGGTTTTGGTCAAACTTGATACATTACTTCTAAAATTCATATATAAGTCCAAGAACATGTGAAACAACAACGAGAAAGGTTTTTGGAAGGGATTTGACCAACCAGATATCAAAAATTGCTCTAAAGCTGTAACAGTAAAGGCCCATAGCAGTAGAGGAGTGATAAACACATCAGAGAAGGAAAAAACAACCCAGAAGCAGATCCACGAATGTTAAGTAAGTAAATAAATCTGTAACAGTCACACACTGGAACCATATATATATATGTGTGTGTGTGTGTGTGTGTGTGTGTGAAGATGAATTAAGAACTCCAGACCTCACTGCAGGCTAAGTCTCACGTTAACAAGGCTGAGCGAACAATGCATGGCAGAAGGTAATTATAGTATACATTTGTATCAAGCTTAAAGTATTTAAAATTACTCTGTATTGCTAATAGTAGTCAACTGGAGGGTAGCAGTCACTCTCCGTGAGGGGAGAAGAGAATAGGGTCACAGAGGAGCACGCGCAGCTTTAACAGTTTCATTTTTCTTCATTTAAATTAGAAAAACAGAAGCAAATACAGCAAAATGTAAAGCTTGGACAAGCCTGTGTGGTTGGTGATTATCCCCTTGGCTGTCACTCAGTAGCTAAGTCATGTACAACTCTGTGATCCTATGGACTGCAGCTCACCAGGCTTCCCTGTCCTTCACCATCTCCTGGAGCGTGCTCAAACTCAAGCCCACTGAGTCAGTGATGCCATCCAATCATCTCATCCTCTGTCACCCCCTTCTCCTCTTGCCTTCAATCTTTCCCAGATCAGGGGCTTTTCCAATGAGTAGGCTCTTCACATCAGGTGGCCAAAGTACTGGAACTTCAGCTTCAGCATTAGTCCTTCCAATGAGTATTCAGGATTAACTTCCTTTAGGACTGACTGGTTGGATCTCCTTGCAGTCCAAGAGACCCGCAAGAGTCTTCTTTACCAGCACCAAAGTTCAAAAGCATCAGTTCTTCAGCACTCAACGTTCTTTATGGTCCAGCTCTCACACTCACACATGACTACTGGGAAACCGGAGCTTTGACGAGACGGACCTTCGCTGGCAAGCGATGTTTCTGCTTTAGCCTTTCTGTACATGTTGCTTAGGCTTAACATGTTTCTTTAGAGATCCTTTTAAAGTCACTTAGAATGTTGCCTTAGCCTGGGCCCCCACCCCCCAAGAAGCTGAGATGGAGAAGAGGGCTGGGGTGGGAGTGGGCGTCTGCGGGGGTGACACTGAGGGGAGTAGGTCAGCCATGCGCTGCGCTCCAAGTGTGCCCTCAGGCAGAGGATAGGGGGTTACTTGTTGAGCAGCCCCCACCGCCCAGCTCAAGCTTCCCTGCAAAGAGTCAAAGCCCCACACTCGCTGCAGGCCCTGTGCAGGGTGAGCACCCATGCTTCAGCCTCAGAGAAGACCCATAGAACATTCCAGAAATCAAGAGCTAACCAGCACAGCGGAGCTGAGGTGCCGTCGAGTCACTCTTCGTAAATCTGGCTGCAACAGAGATGGCTAATGTGAGACGTGGGCTAGGACTTGAGGCAGAGAACAAGACATGCATGATAACAATTTTTTTTTTTTTTATTAAGTACATCTCCTGAAATCTTGGGCTTCCCAGGTGGCTCAGTGGTCAAGAGCCTGCACGCCAATGCAGTAAATGTGCGTTCGATCCTTGAGTCAGGAAGGTCCCCTGGAGAGGAAGGGACAACCCGCTCCAGTACTGTGCCGTGTGTGTGCTTAGTTGCTCAGTCATGTCCGACTCTTGTGACCCCACAGACTGCACCCCACCAGGCTCCTCTGTCCATGGGATTCTCCAGGCAAGAATGCTGGAGTGGGTTGCCATCTCCTTCTCCAGGAGATCTTCCCAACCCAGGAATCGAACCTGGGTCTCCTGCACTGCCGGCAGACTCTACCGACTGAGCTACGAAGAGTACTCTTGCCTGGGAAATCCCATGGATAGAGGAGCTAGGTGGGCTATACAGCCCATGGGGTCGCAAAAGAGTGGGACATGACTTGGCAACTGAACAACAACCTGAAATCACAAATAGAGATAACAACTGACTTCAGATGTAATGGCAAAGGAGGGCCTTTCTGATGAAGTGGCGTTTCATTTCAGACCCACACAATAAGAAGGTGACCCTATGAAGGTCTTGGAGGAGTGCTTTCCAGAGAAGGCAATTAAGGCCAAATCTTACAGCAGGGTGGAATCAACGGACAGAATGAACCAAGAGTAGAGAGGTGCAAAATTAATGACAAGAGTAAAGGTCATGCAAAAAGTTCAGATTTTATTCTAAGGATGATGGAAAGCTATCTTTAGAGTCTTGAGCAGATGACTGACATGAATTGGTTTATGCTTTTTAAAAACATGAGGCGTTCTTATTCTGGAAAAGATGGAGTAAGCACAAATAACCCATCCCCTTCACCCCTACTGAATCCAACTATAAATCCTACATACAATGCAGGCAGCAGCTATCTGATGGTCTGAAAAGTAAATCATAGAAGGTGGATTTGGGAAGGAGATCTGAAATCCAAGTTCCTCTGAACATCATGAAAGGGTGGGAGAGGAGGTCCTCTGGGCTTGTTCTTTTTTCTCCTCTCTTTCTCCCAGCCCCCAGCCCCCGGGCAGTACCTCTTCGAAACACCACCATGATGGCAGTCATCCAAGACCAGGACACCAAGGGACCCAAGCAGCCAGTTCCACAAGCAAGGGCCCAGTCTCCATCACTTTGATTCCCCCAACTCTGTCCTCTAACCAACAGTCCCTCATACAGACACACAGCAGGGAACTCAAACCCTGGCTCTGCTGTGGAGAGACAGGGAAGGGAGGCCCCTGGACAGTGCTGGGGAGACTGTAGAAAGGACAGAGGGGAAGACAGTGGCTTGCTGAAGTGGTACTTGACCTGGGCTCTCCGTGGAGCGAGCATGGGGGGATGGATGCTGAGCAGCAAGCCATGGGCTCTGGTAACTGAGCTCCAGGAAGGCACCCATGGGATGGCCCAAGGAGGACTGCAGATTCACGAACCAGAAGTGCAGCCTGGTCCAGAGAAGGCGCCACAGAGCCGTGGTACAGACCACCCACCAAAACAAAAACACCCATGCTCCCTTCAGCATGAAAGCAGGGCCACAGCATCTCACAGCATCACATGCGAAACATCTGCAACCTAAGGCTATAACCACTCAGGAGAGGAAGAACCCAAGCAAAAGCTAATTTGCAATGGAAAATAAAAATCAACAGACTACAACTTCACGATGATAGTCTTATCACAAAAAGACTTTTAAAAAGTTCTGCAAAGTAAGGGCAAACCCACTTGAAACAAACGAAAAGATAAAATCTCAACAAAGAAATAGAAGATGTAAAGAAAAAGCAAAGAGAAACTTGAGGAAAAAACTGAACTGAAAAATCTCACCAGGTGGTGAATTACCTGAGTAACTGAGGGGACAATTTGCTGTAAAATAAGAAAGGACACAGAATAAACAGCACCACTGACCAACTAAGTACCTGATACTTGGCAAACATTCCACCATCAAAATGGCAGGATATCCACACTTCTCAGGTTATATGCAACACTTACCAAAGGAAACCATTTCTAGGCCATGCAGGGGAAAATATCTCTAGTGACTTTAAAAGAATAAAAATCACACAAACATTTTTTTTGTTTAATTCCACAAAGGAATTAAGCATATTTGAAGATAGATTAATAATATATCCAATAGAAACAACTGAGAGAAAAAAAGGGATAAAAACAGTCCTATGAGACAAAAAAAATCTCTAAAAGTCATGTCATAGGAGTTTGAGATGAAACAAAACCGCACACAGTTTTTGAAAAAATAATGGCTGAAAATTCCCCAAATTTGGCCAGAAAAAGAAAGACATATATATGTACAGATTCAGGAAGCTCAACAAACGCTGAGCCATATAAATTTTTTAAAATCTATGCCCAGAAACATCCTAATCAAGCTAAACTTTAAAAAAGCAAAAGGAAAGAAGTCTCCGGCAAGAAGTCATCTGAAGCAGCCTGAGTGAACACACTCGGTACGGGAGGAGCAATTCAGAGTCTGAAGGTTTCTTATCAGCATTCCAATTTGGTCACTTAATGGTCGTAATATCTTAAGTAAGTCATTTCATTTCTCTGAACCTCAGTGTCCTCAGTGAAGACAAGAATGCCTATGACATGGAATTATTAAGAGGCTCCAACAGAAAAAAACAAACAAAAAAACTAAACAAAAGAAAAATGAAGGAACTTTGTAAAAGTACAAGCAGAATACTGCATAAACAGGAGGGGTGGTGACTGTTATTAGCTTGGTGGCAGTCAATGGGGCAGCAGGAGGAAACGCACACAACCCTGCCAGCAACACAATCCCAGCTAATGATTTGATGCTGACTCAGCAAAAAGTGAATAGGAGAAACTCCCATGCCAAGGTCTGAGTCTGTCTAAAAACGTGGCCCCACGCCCAGAAAGTTAAGTGGTGCTTTCTTCCCAAGTCTGGCTGAACTGTTCTAGGCCTCCGGGGTCCACATGTCACCATTCCATCGATCCTAGGGGTGCAGTATATGAGTGAAGACACAGCCAGGCTGGCAGTGATAGCCACGCAGACCTTTGGCCAAACCCACATGGACAGAGGAACCTGGCAGGAGCTGGACACGACTGAGAGACTGACACTTCTCTTTCTCCATCCTGCAACTGGCTACTAATATTTCAGGAAAGACTGATTGGTAACAGGCAGTTAGTTAGTTAGTTAGTTTAGCTGCTCAATCGTGTCTGACTCTTTGTGACCCCATGGACTGCAGCACACAAGGCTTCCCTATCCATCACCAACTCCCAGAGCTTACTCAAACTCATGTCCATTGAGTTGGTGATGCCATCCAACCATCTCATCCTCTGTCATCCCCTTCTCCTCCTGCCTTCAACCTTTCCCACATCAGGGTCTTTTCCAATGAGTCGGTTCTTGGCCATCAGGTGGCCAAAATATTGGAGTTTCAGCTTCAGCATCAGTCCTTCCAATGATTATTCAGGACTGATTTCCTTGCAATCCAAGGGACTCTCAAGAGTCTTTTCCAACACCACAGTTCAAAAGCATCAATTCTTCGGTGCTCAGCTTTCTTTGTGGTCCAACTCTCACATCCATATATGACCACAGGAAAAACCACAGTTTTGACTAGATGGACCTTTGTTGACAAAGTAATATCTCTGCTATTTAACATGCCATCTAGGCTGGTCATAACTTTCCTTCCAAGGAGTAAGCGTCTTTTAATTTCATGGCTGCAGTCACCATCTGCAGTGATTTTGGAGCTCCCAACAATAAAGTTTCTCACTGCTTCCATTGTTTCCCCATCTATTTGCCACGAAGTTATGCCATGATCTTCATTTTCTGAATGTTGAGTTTTAGGCCAACTTTTTCACTCTCCTCTTTCCCTTTCATCAAGAGGCTCTTTAGTTCCTCTTCACTAGAGACCATATATGTGTGTGCTCAGCCATGTCCAATGCTTTGTGACCCCATGGACTGTAGCCCACTGGGCTCTTCTGTCCACATGGGTGGACAGGAAGGAGAGCTTTCTTGTAAGTCTTAAGAAAGCCAGGAAACTTGTTCAATCTAATGTGAAAGTTGCTCAGTCATGTCCGACTCTGTGACCCCATGGACTGTAGAGTCCATGGAATTCTCCAGGCCAGAATACTAGAGTGGGTAGTCTTTCCCTTCTCTAGGGGCTCTTTCCAAACCAGGGATCGAAACCAGGTCTCCTACATTGCAGGTGGATTCTTAACCAGCTGAGTCACAAGGGAAACCTTCAATCTATAGTGACCCAAAAAATAGAACAAAGCATCAGAATGTTTTTCTGGTGATACGATCTCACCTTCACTCCTGCCACACAGATTACGGAGCTTCCAAATCTTGCTGAAGACTGTGACAGTAGATTTACTGTCCATTTGAACAGAGTTTCCCAAAGAGTGATTTGATGTCCCCTTTCCCAAAGGGGACTCATGCCCGGAGGAAGGGACAGACTTGTGCCTGTGTTTTGGAATGAACACTTCAGCATCGCCTGGAGAAAGAGCTGGAAAGGGAGAAACTGCAAGCACAGAGACTCTGAAAAACTTGCAACTATTCCAGAAAGGGAAGAGGAAGGTGGCCTGAGGGACAAGGGTGATACGCCTGAGTCAGTCCAGGGCTACTGAAGTGGAAAGGACAGATCTGGCGACCGGTGGAAACATGGGAACATTTCCCTGTGGTCGGCTGACACGCAACCCGGCCTCTGGGGAGGATCTCAGGGCTGCACTTTACTGAAGGCAGGAAGAGCCTCTGTTTCTGAGCTTTTAGTTGGTAACTTTTAAAATGTTCCCTGTAGTAAAAGGAAAAAATTTTGAAATGGTGAGACTCAAAGAGACACAGGATAACCAGCGCCGGCAAGGATGTGCATTAAACTGGAACCTTCGTACCCTACTGGTGGGGACGTACAGTGGTACAGCCGAGCAGGAAAACAGTCAGGCAACTCCCTAAATGGTTAAACAGTTACCATATGATCTGGTAATTCAACTCTGAGGGTTACCCAAGAGAAATCAAAGTGCAAGCCCACACAAAAACTGGTACATGAATGTTCATAACAGCATTATTCCCACCAGCCAAAAGGTGGAACCAACCCATCAACTAATGAACAGATAAATGAAATGCCACACATCCGCACAATGAAATATTGTCCCGTATAAAAACAAACAACATACTGATGCCTGCTTGTGGGTGAACCTGGACAACATGATGACAAGTGAAGAGAGCCAGTCACGCTCTAAAACAGGCAAATCTACCAAGACAGAAAGTAGGCTGAGGTGGGGTGGGGTGGCAGGGAGGAGGGAGACAGGAGGCACTGCTGACGGGCACAGGGCTTCTGCTGGGAGAATGAAAAGCTCTAAAATCAGACGGTGATGATGGCTGAACAACTCTGCGACTAAATCCAAACCACTGAATTACATAGTTCAAGGGGATGAGTTGTGCGGTATCCAAATGATGCTTCCATAAAGCGCGGGTGTGCAGGCGGCGAGAGCACAGGGGTGCTGGAGATGGGCTCTGCAGGCTCGCGGCTCAGCCCCACGGCTGCTACACCTCACCAGGCCCAGCGCTCAGCATCGCTGTGGTCTTGACACACACGCTATCTATTCCGTTATACCATCTTCTGTGCATTCGTAACAGACCACAGGTACGAGAGAAGAACCACGAAGCCCATACATTAAGAGGGGCACGAAAATGAACACCGGGACACCTGGGCCTCAAACCCAAGGTAAAAAGGTGACACAGAATGACAGCTAGGGCGTAGTCAGCCTTTCATTCTCTGGGAATGCAGACAAGCCCAACTCATAAAGGGCGGAAACGTACTTACAAATGACAACCTGAAATCATAGTTCATGGGATTGGCATTTGACATTATGATGATTTAAACTTTGAAAATGCCAAATGCAAAAATTCCAAGTGGAAGGTCACAAACAGCTCTGGCCAGTTACTGATGACAGACAAACTACCTTTTAACATATGCTCAATCCCTAAATCAGGTATGACGTGGGCCTTTTTAATTGATGTTTATAAATCATACTCCTTAATATAATTAGTGTGTTAAAGTTGCTGTTCAGTTGCTAAGTTGTGGCTAACTCTTTGTGAACCCCACGGACTGCAGCACGCCCGGGCTTCCCTGTCCTTTACTATCTCCATGAGTTTGCTCAAACTCATGTCGATTAGTGTGTCTTACTTGTTAAATAGAAACAATCTTTAAATCTGTCTTTAAGCAAAGAATATTGATAGTGTTTTAAAATGAACATTGAGACATAACATTCAATAATATAATGGGTCAAAACAAAATTAAAATAATCAAACAGTAATAATTTAATAATGTATATGATTAAGACATAAAATAGGACCCTTCGCGGTACAGCTGTGAATGGAGACAGAGCAATGAGAGGTGATTCGTGGCCTGGACAGCCCCTCAGTGATGACACTGGGGACCAGAGGATGCTCACTGCCACACCAACCCAGATGACATGCCCAGCGGCTCCTGCCACGGCCGGTGTTGGGGTGGGGGCTCCCAGCTCCTTCCTGCTAGACTATTTAACACCTGCAAAGGGGATGAAAAGTGCGCCCGTCACTGCAGTGAACACGCACCGACAGGGGCAGGAGAGGATGAGGCAAATGCAGGAAAGTCAGTACTCTTCTTCCACCTGGAGGCTCCGTGAGCAGACTAGAAGGAGAAGCAACCCTGGGGCAGGGATACGGNACTGCATAAACAGGAGGGGTGGTGACTGTTATTAGCTTGGTGGCAGTCAATGGGGCAGCAGGAGGAAACGCACACAACCCTGCCAGCAACACAATCCCAGCTAATGATTTGATGCTGACTCAGCAAAAAGTGAATAGGAGAAACTCCCATGCCAAGGTCTGAGTCTGTCTAAAAACGTGGCCCCACGCCCAGAAAGTTAAGTGGTGCTTTCTTCCCAAGTCTGGCTGAACTGTTCTAGGCCTCCGGGGTCCACATGTCACCATTCCATCGATCCTAGGGGTGCAGTATATGAGTGAAGACACAGCCAGGCTGGCAGTGATAGCCACGCAGACCTTTGGCCAAACCCACATGGACAGAGGAACCTGGCAGGAGCTGGACACGACTGAGAGACTGACACTTCTCTTTCTCCATCCTGCAACTGGCTACTAATATTTCAGGAAAGACTGATTGGTAACAGGCAGTTAGTTAGTTAGTTAGTTTAGCTGCTCAATCGTGTCTGACTCTTTGTGACCCCATGGACTGCAGCACACAAGGCTTCCCTATCCATCACCAACTCCCAGAGCTTACTCAAACTCATGTCCATTGAGTTGGTGATGCCATCCAACCATCTCATCCTCTGTCATCCCCTTCTCCTCCTGCCTTCAACCTTTCCCACATCAGGGTCTTTTCCAATGAGTCGGTTCTTGGCCATCAGGTGGCCAAAATATTGGAGTTTCAGCTTCAGCATCAGTCCTTCCAATGATTATTCAGGACTGATTTCCTTGCAATCCAAGGGACTCTCAAGAGTCTTTTCCAACACCACAGTTCAAAAGCATCAATTCTTCGGTGCTCAGCTTTCTTTGTGGTCCAACTCTCACATCCATATATGACCACAGGAAAAACCACAGTTTTGACTAGATGGACCTTTGTTGACAAAGTAATATCTCTGCTATTTAACATGCCATCTAGGCTGGTCATAACTTTCCTTCCAAGGAGTAAGCGTCTTTTAATTTCATGGCTGCAGTCACCATCTGCAGTGATTTTGGAGCTCCCAACAATAAAGTTTCTCACTGCTTCCATTGTTTCCCCATCTATTTGCCACGAAGTTATGCCATGATCTTCATTTTCTGAATGTTGAGTTTTAGGCCAACTTTTTCACTCTCCTCTTTCCCTTTCATCAAGAGGCTCTTTAGTTCCTCTTCACTAGAGACCATATATGCGTGTGCTCAGCCATGTCCAATGCTTTGTGACCCCATGGACTGTAGCCCACTGGGCTCTTCTGTCCACATGGGTGGACAGGAAGGAGAGCTTTCTTGTAAGTCTTAAGAAAGCCAGGAAACTTGTTCAATCTAATGTGAAAGTTGCTCAGTCATGTCCGACTCTGTGACCCCATGGACTGTAGAGTCCATGGAATTCTCCAGGCCAGAATACTAGAGTGGGTAGTCTTTCCCTGCTCTAGGGGCTCTTCCCAAACCAGGGATCGAAACCAGGTCTCCTACATTGCAGGTGGATTCTTAACCAGCTGAGGTCACAAGGGAAACCTTCAATCTAAAGTGACCCAAAAAATAGAACAAAGCATCAGAATGTTTTTCTGGTGATACAATCTCACCTTCACTCCTGCCACACAGATTACGGAGCTTCCAAATCTTGCTGAAGACTGTGACAGTAGATTTACTGTCCATTTGAACAGAGTTTCCCAAAGAGTGATTTGATGTCCCCTTTCCCAAAGGGGACTCATGCCCGGAGGAAGGGACAGACTTGTGCCTGTGTTTTGGAATGAACACTTCAGCATCGCCTGGAGAAAGAGCTGGAAAGGGAGAAACTGCAAGCACAGAGACTCTGAAAAACTTGCAACTATTCCAGAAAGGGAAGAGGAAGGTGGCCTGAGGGACAAGGGTGATACGCCTGAGTCAGTCCAGGGCTACTGAAGTGGAAAGGACAGATCTGGCGACCGGTGGAAACATGGGAACATTTCCCTGTGGTCGGCTGACACGCAACCCGGCCTCTGGGGAGGATCTCAGGGCTGCACTTTACTGAAGGCAGGAAGAGCCTCTGTTTCTGAGCTTTTAGTTGGTAACTTTTAAAATGTTCCCTGTAGTAAAAGGAAAAAATTTTGAAATGGTGAGACTCAAAGAGACACAGGATAACCAGCGCCGGCAAGGATGTGCATTAAACTGGAACCTTCGTACCCTACTGGTGGGGACGTACAGTGGTACAGCCGAGCAGGAAAACAGTCAGGCAACTCCCTAAATGGTTAAACAGTTACCATATGATCTGGTAATTCAACTCTGAGGGTTACCCAAGAGAAATCAAAGTGCAAGCCCACACAAAAACTGGTACATGAATGTTCGTAACAGCATTATTCCCACCAGCCAAAAGGTGGAACCAACCCATCAACTAATGAACAGATAAATGAAATGCCACACATCCGCACAATGAAATATTGTCCCGTATAAAAACAAACAACATACTGATGCCTGCTTGTGGGTGAACCTGGACAACATGATGACAAGTGAAGAGAGCCAGTCACGCTCTAAAACAGGCAAATCTACCAAGACAGAAAGTAGGCTGAGGTGGGGTGGGGTGGCAGGGAGGAGGGAGACAGGAGGCACTGCTGACGGGCACAGGGCTTCTGCTGGGAGAATGAAAAGCTCTAAAATCAGACGGTGATGATGGCTGAACAACTCTGCGACTAAATCCAAACCACTGAATTACATAGTTCAAGGGGATGAGTTGTGCGGTATCCAAATGATGCTTCCATAAAGCGCGGGTGTGCAGGCGGCGAGAGCACAGGGGTGCTGGAGATGGGCTCTGCAGGCTCGCGGCTCAGCCCCACGGCTGCTACACCTCACCAGGCCCAGCGCTCAGCATCGCTGTGGTCTTGACACACACGCTATCTATTCCGTTATACCATCTTCTGTGCATTCGTAACAGACCACAGGTACGAGAGAAGAACCACGAAGCCCATACATTAAGAGGGGCACGAAAATGAACACCGGGACACCTGGGCCTCAAACCCAAGGTAAAAAGGTGACACAGAATGACAGCTAGGGCGTAGTCAGCCTTTCATTCTCTGGGAATGCAGACAAGCCCAACTCATAAAGGGCGGAAACGTACTTACAAATGACAACCTGAAATCATAGTTCATGGGATTGGCATTTGACATTATGATGATTTAAACTTTGAAAATGCCAAATGCAAAAATTCCAAGTGGAAGGTCACAAACAGCTCTGGCCAGTTACTGATGACAGACAAACTACCTTTTAACATATGCTCAATCCCTAAATCAGGTATGACGTGGGCCTTTTTAATTGATGTTTATAAATCATACTCCTTAATATAATTAGTGTGTTAAAGTTGCTGTTCAGTTGCTAAGTTGTGGCTAACTCTTTGTGAACCCCACGGACTGCAGCACGCCCGGGCTTCCCTGTCCTTTACTATCTCCATGAGTTTGCTCAAACTCATGTCGATTAGTGTGTCTTACTTGTTAAATAGAAACAATCTTTAAATCTGTCTTTAAGCAAAGAATATTGATAGTGTTTTAAAATGAACATTGAGACATAACATTCAATAATATAATGGGTCAAAACAAAATTAAAATAATCAAACAGTAATAATTTAATAATGTATATGATTAAGACATAAAATAGGACCCTTCGCGGTACAGCTGTGAATGGAGACAGAGCAATGAGAGGTGATTCGTGGCCTGGACAGCCCCTCAGTGATGACACTGGGGACCAGAGGATGCTCACTGCCACACCAACCCAGATGACATGCCCAGCGGCTCCTGCCACGGCCGGTGTTGGGGTGGGGGCTCCCAGCTCCTTCCTGCTAGACTATTTAACACCTGCAAAGGGGATGAAAAGTGCGCCCGTCACTGCAGTGAACACGCACCGACAGGGGCAGGAGAGGATGAGGCAAATGCAGGAAAGTCAGTACTCTTCTTCCACCTNGGGGCTCCCAGCTCCTTCCTGCTAGACTATTTAACACCTGCAAAGGGGATGAAAAGTGCGCCCGTCACTGCAGTGAACACGCACCGACAAGGGCAGGAGAGGATGAGGCAAATGCAGGAAGTCAGTACTCTTCTTCCACCTGGAGGCTCCGTGAGCGGACTAGAAGGAGAAGCAGCCCTGGAGCAGGGATACGGGCAAAGAGCAGCCTTGGGTTTTGAGGCACAAGAGTCTTCCTGGTGTCCAGCCATTTTTGTGCCCCTCTTAACATGCAACTTTCAGGGTTCTTTTCTTGCCCCTGTTACACATGGTCTGTTATGAGCACAAACCAGACAGTAAAGCACAGAGGAAATGATATGCTCGTCAAGACCACATGAAAGAAAACTGATGACTAAAAAAATAGGAAATGACTTGCTCAGGACCACAGAGCAGATGAGTGAGAGAATCAAAATCTGAAATCAGAGGCAGGTACGTTGGGTTCTGAACCCTGCACTTGTTAAAATCCTAATTCTTGTTAAATTAAAAACCCATTCAAATCAACACAGCAACCTCGAAAAGATCGACCGTGATAAAATCTAGCACTGAAACTGCCTTTATTACATACATGTCTGTGAGCATGGGCCGCCCACGACGTGGAACAGTCCCACCCCACAGGGGGAAATGGAATTTTTCTAACTGGCCGGGGACAAGCACCGTGGTGTGTCAGGCTGTGTGATTTCTGTTAATAATGTAATAACTCCCACACCTTACACCCTGGCTCAGGGGACTGCATTTCCCACAGAGCTCAGAGCAGCGATGTGTAAGATTGGATCATTTATCCTAACGGTCTGGGAAGAAATTGCTCCTAAGGAGGGGAAGGCAGGGTGGCCCCATCCATTTCAGTCTGTCCCCAACAACATTAGCAGGCGGCTTGGTGTAAAAAGTGAATCTCAAAGGTAATTGATCTCCTAAATAAAAGTCAGCTGAAACCCAGGTACACCCCTGAAGGAGGATGGTTTAAAAAAAAAAAAAAAGGCAAAGAGAATTCCACCTGCCATCTTATGCTGTGCTTTGGCTCCAGGAAAACACTGGCCGCTCCAGTCAGTGTTCACTTTCATTCTCTCATCTCCCATGAGGGGGCAGAGCTAGCGACCACAGCAGTGGGGATGGAGGGCTGAGGCTGGGAGAGATCTAGAGACGCTTCCATAGACAGAGCGGGTAAGGGGGGCCCAGGCCTCTGGAAGCCCACTTCAGAGCACTGTGATGGGAAGCATCGGTTTTGCTGGAGAGAAGACTAACATTCAAATGCATCTCTTTTGCTCATTAATGTGCAATCTGGGGTGAGTTATTTAACATCTGCATACAGCAACACTGACTTCAAAGGGTTCTCAGGAGTTTAAATGGGACACTGCACAGTGGACCGAGGGCATGACTAGGAATAGGGAGGGTCCTAAATAAATGGGATTTCCCTGCCCTGACTTCTCTTCTAGAACTCTATCAGTAAAAAACTACCGATGAGAAAAACGGCATAAATCATCAGTCTTAATGAGAGGAGCACTGGTGGCTCAGCTGGTAGAGAGTCTGTCTGCAGTGCAGGAGACCTGGGTTCAATCTCTGGGTGGGGAAGAACCCTGAGAGGAGGGAATGGCAACTCACTCCAGTATTCTTGCCTAGAGAACTCCATAGACGGAGGAGCCTGGCAAGCTACAGTCTATTGGACCATAAGAGTTGGACGCAACTGAGCGACTAAACCACCACTGCCAATGAGAGGAGCAGATAAACCAGCCCAGGAGCAAACAATGTAATAACCTTTGGGGTTCTGGTTTCAGAACAGGGTACATGAGTCTTTTTATGCCAGCAATAAGGCTGTCTTTTGATGAGTGTATGGCTTCTTTTTGCATCAAAGTCAGCTTAAACGCCCATAAAGCTCCAGCTAGCCTGGATTCGGTCGTCTAGCTGTGCATCTGTGTCTGCAGCGCCCTGCAGTCAGGGTATCTGGAAGCCAGTCTGTCACCAGCAAGCTGTGAGACTCTGGGAAAACCACAGGCCTTCTCTGGGCCTCATCTGTGATGCAACTGTGTGGAGTCTGGCCATCTCTGGGGATGCCTGACTCTAAAATGGCCCAATGCTAAAAGCAAATTCTCACCTGGGAGCAAGATGAAAACCAGTGTCCACAGAAAACCATGTCATGTCAACCTGAACAGAGTATAGATAAAATGCATGATAAGTCTGCTGTATTTCAGGCCAACAATTTATACAGGTCTCTACGGAAACTGGAGCATAAATATCAGAGCAGGCACTCTGAACTCTGTCCAGTAGGCACTGGGAAAGTCTTCAAGCCAGACAGCGATGTGGGAACATTTGTCTTTACAGGACGATACAGGAGCAGGCTGGAGGCAGGGGAGTATTTCCAGAGTCCCACGGAAAGGTGGCAAACCTCAACCCACAGGATCAGGGCTCAGTGAGCCTGAGCAGGAAAAGAGAAGAACTAGAGGAGATCAAACGCCAACCCACGAGCAGGGAAAAGAAACACGCAGGCCAAAAGGAAGAGAGTGAGGCCGGCGACCAGGAGCCAAGCAGCACATCAGCCCACCACCAGCTCTTCCAGTGTGCCGCACCAAACTGCAAGGCAGCAATTTTTCTCGTCTTAAATTGTCATTAAGAGCTGCAGGGGCCATGACATGGAAGCCAAATAGCAATAGGAGGAAACGAATCCAACTTGGTGACAATCTGCGCTGCTTCTCAGACCTATTTATGCGAGCGGTGGCAGCAGGACATGAGGGGACAAGAAAGAGGCGCATGCCAGGGTGATGGTGGAGTGGAATGAACGCACGGGAAGGGCCTGAGAAACTCGCACAGCATTTGGCAGGCTCCCGGCCAAAGCTCCCTGCCGGCAAGTGCTTTGATGCCTTTTACAAATTCAAAACAGAGGCGAGCTCTGGCAAGAGAGACCATTACTCTGTGGATTGAAAAAGTGATAGATGATGAAATGCGATGCTGAAAAGCCCAAGCTCAGCCATTGATTCTCACCGAGGCCATTTCCTGCGGCTGGAGAAAAACAGTCTTTCCTATGAACTCAAACTGCCCTTACTTTGGCTGGTGGGGGGATGGGGAAGGGGAGAGGCGCTGTATCACTCTAAAGAGAGTTTTCTATGGACATTAATATCCCCCCCGTTATACTCTGTGGACAACAGAGCCCACAGGTGGAGGGGGCTGCTGCTCATGATGGTCTCTCCCACCATGGTCAGCATACGTACCACTAGGCCACTCCATGCTACCTGGAGAGGTAAGGTGTCCCTGGACAGGGGGATGTGGAAGCACCCGGGCGGTCAGGACCTGCTTTCCGAAGGCTGCTCACCACCTGGGCAGGAATCCAACCCCACAGGGTCTCCAGGTGTCTGCAGCCCCATCCGGCACTATACCCAGGTCACCACAGGTCAAAGTTTGGGGTAAGAAATTGTCATTCTCCCACCTAAGGGAGGAACAGCCTCTAGTATCTCTGGCCTCTGCTGGATCTGAAGGAGACAAACTGATTTCTTCCTCCCTAAAGGAAGGCTAGGCTGGGAGAACGAAGCAAGAGGAAAAGCCTCCCCCAAGGAGGGCACTCTGGGCAGAATGATCCACCCTCCCAAAAGCTGGGGGCTCCAGGAAGAGCGGGCCGAGATGCTGGATGGCCTGCCCCTGTACAGTCCTCCTGGGAGGACAGCGGGACAGAGACAGACAGGCTGGACTCCTCCAGAAGTGTTCAAAGCTCAGGGCTATGTGCCGAGTCCCTGCTAACATGAGAGCTGCGCGGGACCAGAGCAAGGCCCGGGCTGGGGACAATGGGCGGGAACTCTGTCCCGCCCCACAACGACCACAAGCAAGCACGCTGCAGGGATGACACGATCACCACAGTGCGGGCCAAGTGGGAAGCCCATCCGCCCCGTCTCCCTGAAGAGGCATTTCCCTATACTGCCTGTCCAGCTGATGAAGAACCGGGGAGGCTGGCCACCCTGGCACACTGGGCGGTGGGACCAAGATGAACACCACGGCCAGAGCTGCAGGTGCAGCACCGTCAGCCACGAGACCAAGGCTGGCGAGGAGTGGAGGTGCACATACCTGGTGGCTGGCAGGGTGCTGACCCGCGTGAAGAACACAGACGGTTCCACCTCCACATGCAGCCCCAGGGCCAGGTTCCTGTAATACCCTTCAACGTGGCCTGGGCCTCCGGAGTATTTGAAGTTCAAGACAGCTTCCAGGGTCTAAAAAGATGGAAGGGGGA
>SJYW01056756.1:420383-434861 GCA_006410735.1 Raphicerus campestris
GAGCGGGTAAGGGGGGCCCAGGCCTCTGGAAGCCCACTTCAGAGCACTGTGATGGGAAGCATCGGTTTTGCTGGAGAGAAGACTAACATTCAAATGCATCTCTTTTGCTCATTAATGTGCAATCTGGGGTGAGTTATTTAACATCTGCATACAGCAACACTGACTTCAAAGGGTTCTCAGGAGTTTAAATGGGACACTGCACAGTGGACCGAGGGCATGACTAGGAATAGGGAGGGTCCTAAATAAATGGGATTTCCCTGCCCTGACTTCTCTTCTAGAACTCTATCAGTAAAAAACTACCGATGAGAAAAACGGCATAAATCATCAGTCTTAATGAGAGGAGCACTGGTGGCTCAGCTGGTAGAGAGTCTGTCTGCAGTGCAGGAGACCTGGGTTCAATCTCTGGGTGGGGAAGAACCTTGAGAGGAGGGAATGGCAACTCACTCCAGTATTCTTGCCTAGAGAACTCCATGGACGGAGGAGCCTGGCAAGCTACAGTCTATTGGACCATAAGAGTTGGACGCAACTGAGCGACTAAACCACCGCCGCCAATGAGAGGAGCAGATAAACCAGCCCAGGAGCAAACAATGTAATAACCTTTGGGGTTCTGGTTTCAGAACAGGGTACATGAGTCTTTTTATGCCAGCAATAAGGCTGTCTTTTGATGAGTGTATGGCTTCTTTTTGCATCAAAGTCAGCTTAAACGCCCATAAAGCTCCAGCTAGCCTGGATTCGGTCATCTAGCCGTGCATCTGTGTCTGCAGCGCCCTGCAGTCAGGGTATCTGGAAGCCAGTCTGTCACCAGCAAGCTGTGAGACTCTGGGAAAACCACAGGCCTTCTCTGGGCCTCATCTGTGATGCAACTGTGTGGAGTCTGGCCATCTCTGGGGATGCCTGACTCTAAAATGGCCCAATGCTAAAAGCAAATTCTCACCTGGGAGCAAGATGAAAACCAGTGTCCACAGAAAACCATGTCATGTCAACCTGAACAGAGTATAGATAAAATGCATGATAAGTCTGCTGTATTTCAGGCCAACAATTTATACAGGTCTCTACGGAAACTGGAGCATAAATATCAGAGCAGGCACTCTGAACTCTGTCCAGTAGGCACTGGGAAAGTCTTCAAGCCAGACAGCGATGTGGGAACATTTGTCTTTACAGGACGATACAGGAGCAGGCTGGAGGCAGGGGAGTATTTCCAGAGTCCCACGGAAAGGTGGCAAACCTCAACCCACAGGATCAGGGCTCAGTGAGCCTGAGCAGGAAAAGAGAAGAACTAGAGGAGATCAAACGCCAACCCACGAGCAGGGAAAAGAAACACGCAGGCCAAAAGGAAGAGAGTGAGGCCGGCGACCAGGAGCCAAGCAGCACATCAGCCCACCACCAGCTCTTCCAGTGTGCCGCACCAAACTGCAAGGCAGCAATTTTTCTCGTCTTAAATTGTCATTAAGAGCTGCAGGGGCCATGACATGGAAGCCAAATAGCAATAGGAGGAAACGAATCCAACTTGGTGACAATCTGCGCTGCTTCTCAGACCTATTTATGCGAGCGGTGGCAGCAGGACATGAGGGGACAAGAAAGAGGCGCATGCCAGGGTGATGGTGGAGTGGAATGAACACACGGGAAGGGCCTGAGAAACTAGCACGGCATTTGGCAGGCTCCCGGCCAAAGCTCCCTGCCGGCAAATGCATTGATGCCTTTTACAAATTCAAAACAGAGGCGAGCTCTGGCAAGAGAGACCATTACTCTGTGGATTGAAAAAGTGATAGATGATGAAATGCGATGCTGAAAAGCCCAAGCTCAGCCATTGATTCTCACTGAGGCCATTTCCTGCGGCTGGAGAAAAACAGTCTTTCCTATGAACTCAAACTGCCCTTACTTTGGCTGGTGGGGGGATGGGGAAGGGGAGAGGCGCTGTATCACTCTAAAGAGAGTTTTCTATGGACATTAACATCCCCCCGTTATACTCTGTGGACAACAGAGCCCACAGGTGGAGGGGGCTGCTGCTCATGATGGTCTCTCCCACCATGGTCAGCATACGTACCACTAGGCCACTCCATGCTACCTGGAGAGGTAAGGTGTCCCTGGACAGGGGGATGTGGAAGCACCCGGGCGGTCAGGACCTGCTTTCCGAAGGCTGCTCACCACCTGGGCAGGAATCCAACCCCACAGGGTCTCCAGGTGTCTGCAGCCCCAGCCGGCACTATACCCAGGTCACCACAGGTCAAAGTTTGGGGTGAGAAATTGTCATTCTCCCACCTAAGGGAGGAACAGCCTCTAGTATCTCTGGCCTCTGCTGGATCTGAAGGAGACAAACTGATTTCTTCCTCCCTAAAGGAAGGCTAGGCTGGGAGAACGAAGCAAGAGGAAAAGCCTCCCCCAAGGAGGGCACTCTGGGCAGAATGATCCACCCTCCCGAAAGCTGGGGGCTCCAGGAAGAGCGGGCCGAGATGCTGGATGGCCTGCCCCTGCACAGTCCTCCTGGGAGGACAGCGGGACAGAGACAGACAGGCTGGACTCCTCCAGGAGTGTTCAAAGCTCAGGGCCATGTGCCGAGTCCCTGCTAACATGAGAGCTGCGCGGGACCAGAGCAAGGCCCGGGCTGGGGACAATGGGCGGGAACTCTGTCCCGCCCCACAACGACCACAAGCAAGCACGCTGCAGGGATGACACGATCACCACAGTGCGGGCCAAGTGGGAAGCCCGTCCACCCCGTCTCCCTGAAGAGGCATTTCCCTATACTGCCTGTCCAGCTGATGAAGAACCGGGGAGGCTGGCCACCCTGGCACACTGGGCGGTGGGACCAAGATGAACACCACGGCCAGAGCTGCAGGTGCAGCACCGTCAGCCACGAGACCAAGGCTGGCGAGGAGTGGAGGTGCACATACCTGGTGGCTGGCAGGGTGCTGACCCGCGTGAAGAACACAGACGGTTCCACCTCCACATGCAGCCCCAGGGCCAGGTTCCTGTAATACCCTTCAACGTGGCCTGGGCCTCCGGAGTATTTGAAGTTCAGGACAGCTTCCAGGGTCTAAAAAGATGGAAGGGGGAAAAAAAGGTCATTTACTACTCTCTAAGCAGAGCTCCATCCAGCCGCATGGCCGGCCTCCCTCAGGTGAGGGGAAGGTGACCCCGGCTGGTGAAGCGATGGGCACTGGACAACTCCACCAGGGTGGCCACTGGCACCTGACCCTGGTGCCATCTTTCCTCCAACGACACCCCGCAGCTAACACCATGCACGATTCTCGGCCTTGCAAACACAAATGGAGAGAAACTCGAGGATGATTCTGTGAAGGGATCTGGCATTTCAGAGACAAGTGCATTTCAGTCAGCATCACTTAAACACACAGATCAGATTGGGGGGCTGGGTGGGGGCTTCCATGAGGGAACTGGAGCATGGGGCTCCTAGGCTAACAGTGAGTAAGGCTGACGAGCCCGAGACTCATGCAGATAAGGTCATGGGGCAGCCATGGAGCCAGAAGGCCAAGCAGGAACAAGTCCCTTCCAGGAGGGACATGGTGGGGACACCTGACCAGGGGCAGAGCCGGCCCCCACACAAGCCGGCAAGAAGGAGTCAGTTCAGTCGTCCATGAACTTCTAAGGGCTGAGGAGGGACTCTACAGATAGTGGAGACCCTCCAGATGCAAGGACAGTTCCCGCCCATGCCAGGCTCTTCTCCAGGGACCTCCTCTGGGGGACTTGCACACTCCCCTAGGAGACTGGCAAGGGCAGAGATACAGGAGAGCCTCCTTGGGTAGTGCAAGCCTGGAGGATGTGGTCAGCAGCCACCAGTGGAAAAGCACGAAACAAAAACCCCAGCTCCAACCCCTTGCCCCCATCCTGCCCCCATCCACACCCTTCTCTCCTCCAAAACAAAATCTTTAGCTTCTGGAGGAGGGGTGACCAATGCCAAGGGCACACAGGCAGAGGTAAATATCCATCCTAGTGAGGTGAGGACAGGAGGGCCAGGAGGACAGGAGAGACAGAGCAGAAGCCCGTTCAGAGCACCCGCCTCTAGACCAGGCAGAGGCTGGTGCTACCAGGGCGGGGCTTGGAGGGGGGGGGGGCGGTGCAGGGACTCTGAGAGCCCACGCCCACTATGTGGGGTGCAACTCCAACCAGGGATGGCGGCAGCAGGAGGACAACAGTGTGCCCCTCTGCTCCTGCAGGCCCCCGGCAGGAAGCCCCTGGGATAGGAGGGAAGGTGTGGAGAGACCCCCCCCATCCAGGTGCTGGCAGGCAGGGAGGGCTCAGGGCCGAGGAGAGTGGACCTTTATGGGGAAAACGCCTGGAACCTCAGCAGCCCCTACTACCTTCCTCCTCCTCCCCCGGCAAGATCCAGAGCCTGTGCCGCACCAACAGTAACCATGGCAACAGGAAATCTCAACCCCAGCTCAGCTCCTACTGAAATGACTCAGCCTTCCCCAGTAAGGTCCTAAAACAGGCAACAGCACACTGCCGCCCGTGGGCCACACCTGGCCTGCAGCCTGGCTCTGGATGCCCTGGAGCTGAGAACAGTCTTTTACATTTTTAAAGGGCTGCACAACAAAACAAATGACAAAACCAAAGAAGAATATGCAACAGAGACCACAGGCGGCCAGCACAACTGAAATATTTATCAGATGCTCCTTCACATAAAAAGTTGACTAATAAAACTCTTAAGAAGCAAACACAGCCGTCAATCATCGGGACCTTGGATTAGGAATAATTCCAGAGAACACACCAGGAGACAAATCGCTGGGGTCACGGAAACCCAGGGAGAGCAGAGCTTTGGGAGGAGGGCTGGAATGCCCACTGCTGCAGCCAAACCACGTAAACAGGGGCTGAGAAAGTGTCCACCACATCTGGAGATTGGCTGGGCTCCAATGACCCCAGCAGGGGTGTTTCCCAGAAAAGAAAGAGGGAGGATGAGCTGGGAGCACTGTCAGGGCTGACAGTGCCGACAGGGCCTCAAAGCCACGTGTTCAGGGTAGGGACTCGAGCACACGCCCACCCATGAGAGCCTTGGGAAGCCATGCGTCCCAACCTCAGGGCAGGCCCACCCATCTGCCCTCCTCCCCGCACTCCACCAGTCACGAATCAGTAAGCTGTCCACGCGAGACACAGCGCTTAGCCCTCAGGCAACTAACTCCAGTACCCTTGCCTGGAAAATCACATGGACGGAGGAGCCTGGTGGGCTGCAGTCCATGGGGTCGTGAAGAGTCGGACATGACTGAATGACTTCACTTTCACTTTTCACTTTCATGCACTGGAGAAGGAAATGGCAACCCACTTCAGTGTTCTTGCCTGGAGGATCCCATGGACGGGGGAGCCTGGTGGGCTGCCGTCTATAGGGTCGCACAGAGTCAGACACGACTGAAGCGACTTAGCAGCGGCAGCAGCAACAACTGCTTTCATTGACCCATTCCTCCTCTTCAAAGGAGAGGTAGGCACAGCTACAAAAGTGCTTAAAATGAAAGAAAACCACCATATGTGCATGCTGTCAGGCACCATCCCAGCTGGAGGACGCTTCTCCTCTGGGAAGGAGACAGATGAAAATCCCAGAGACAAAGCAGCCTGCTACAGCAGGTGGGGAGCAGGGAGGGAGGCCAGGTAAGCTCGGCTTGATGCTCTGGCTAAGTGAGATCTTGAGCGTGTTATCCCACCACTCAGCCTCAGTTTCTCAACTGTTAAATGGGGCTGATAATTAACACCTATCTCATTGGACTTTAGTGAATACTCAGTGAGAAAGTGAAGTATAAGCTCAAGCAGGCACTCATTAAATAGACTCCTTTCTCCCTCTGCACCCTGATCACTCAATACCTGAAGGCAATGTGGCTTAAAATAGGAAGAAAGGGGAAATGGATTCTNAACAGTCTTTTACATTTTTAAAGGGCTGCACAACAAAACAAATGACAAAACCAAAGAAGAATATGCAACAGAGACCACAGGCGGCCAGCACAACTGAAATATTTATCAGATGCTCCTTCACATAAAAAGTTGACTAATAAAACTCTTAAGAAGCAAACACAGCCGTCAATCATCGGGACCTTGGATTAGGAATAATTCCAGAGAACACACCAGGAGACAAATCGCTGGGGTCACGGAAACCCAGGGAGAGCAGAGCTTTGGGAGGAGGGCTGGAATGCCCACTGCTGCAGCCAAACCACGTAAACAGGGGCTGAGAAAGTGTCCACCACATCTGGAGATTGGCTGGGCTCCAATGACCCCAGCAGGGGTGTTTCCCAGAAAAGAAAGAGGGAGGATGAGCTGGGAGCACTGTCAGGGCTGACAGTGCCGACAGGGCCTCAAAGCCACGTGTTCAGGGTAGGGACTCGAGCACACGCCCACCCATGAGAGCCTTGGGAAGCCATGCGTCCCAACCTCAGGGCAGGCCCACCCATCTGCCCTCCTCCCCGCACTCCACCAGTCACGAATCAGTAAGCTGTCCACGCGAGACACAGCGCTTAGCCCTCAGGCAACTAACTCCAGTACCCTTGCCTGGAAAATCACATGGACGGAGGAGCCTGGTGGGCTGCAGTCCATGGGGTCGTGAAGAGTCGGACATGACTGAATGACTTCACTTTCACTTTTCACTTTCATGCACTGGAGAAGGAAATGGCAACCCACTTCAGTGTTCTTGCCTGGAGGATCCCATGGACGGGGGAGCCTGGTGGGCTGCCGTCTATAGGGTCGCACAGAGTCAGACACGACTGAAGCGACTTAGCAGCGGCAGCAGCAACAACTGCTTTCATTGACCCATTCCTCCTCTTCAAAGGAGAGGTAGGCACAGCTACAAAAGTGCTTAAAATGAAAGAAAACCACCATATGTGCATGCTGTCAGGCACCATCCCAGCTGGAGGACGCTTCTCCTCTGGGAAGGAGACAGATGAAAATCCCAGAGACAAAGCAGCCTGCTACAGCAGGTGGGGAGCAGGGAGGGAGGCCAGGTAAGCTCGGCTTGATGCTCTGGCTAAGTGAGATCTTGAGCGTGTTATCCCACCACTCAGCCTCAGTTTCTCAACTGTTAAATGGGGCTGATAATTAACACCTATCTCATTGGACTTTAGTGAATACTCAGTGAGAAAGTGAAGTATAAGCTCAAGCAGGCACTCATTAAATAGACTCCTTTCTCCCTCTGCACCCTGATCACTCAATACCTGAAGGCAATGTGGCTTAAAATAGGAAGAAAGGGGAAATGGATTCTAATGCCATTTAACATTTTTTGTAGCGTGGTAAAATACACATAAAACTTATCATTTTAACCATTGTTAAGTGTGCAGTTGTTTGGCATTAGGCACTTCCCCATTGTTGTATAAACATCACCACCATCCATTTCCAGAACTCTTTCATCTTCCCAAACTGAAATGCTACCCAACAATCTGCCTTCCGCTGTCCCCGGCCTCTGGCAGCCACCGCTCTCCTTTCTATCTCCATGAACCTGGCTGCTCTCGAGGCCTCATGGGAGTGGAATCGTGGCACTTTTGTCCTGTTGCAACTAGTGTTTCCACGGTGTTGTTTCAGAAAATAATTCCTTTTTAAAAGATGAATAATATTCCACTGAATGGATGTACCACATTTTGTTTATCCATTCACCTGCCAACAAACACTTGGGTTGCCTTCACTTATTGGCTATCGTGATCAACGCTGCTATGAACATAAGTATGCAAACACCTGTTGAATCTCTACTTTCAATTCCTTTAGGTATATCCCCCAGAAGTGGAACTGCTGGATCAGAAGATAATCCTGTATCTAATATCTTTAAAGAACCACCATACAATGTCCTACTGTGACAGAACTATTTTACATTCCTAACAGCTGTGCAAAGGGATTCCAATTTCTCCACATCCTCAACAATACTTATTTTTTCCTGGTTGATTAGTTGTTTTTAATAATCATCATCCTATTGGGGGTGAAGGGGCATCTCATTTTGGTTTTGATCTGCATTTCCCTAATGACTAACAATGTTGAGCATCTTTTTATATGGTTACTGGCCTTTTGCATATCATTAGAAAAATGCCTACTCACGTCCTTCAGTCCCATTTTAAAAGCTCATCATTCCAACTCGTCTCCGACTACTCTTCAAGGTGGACATGTTTACAGGTTCCTCTGAACTTTGGTACTACTGATTCTCTGAACCTGTATAAATATTGCTTCTCCTTCATGGCGCCCCTGTTTCCAGTAAGATGGCTGTACTGCCTTACTTTAAAAGGACTCAACGAAATACCAATTAAAAAAAAAAAATACTCAAGCATCATATTTTGTTCTTACCAAAATCCGAAATTCTTTTTCCACAGCATATAGCACTGTACTGTAATCTCAAAAGGACGGCCAAGTTTATGACCTAAACTTTTGAAAACCTTTGTCAGCACAAGGTGAGACCCCCTCATACACACATCCCAACAATCCTTTCTGTCATGACTTTTTTTAATCCAACAGACTTCCATTTGTTTGGCCTATTCTTTCATTCATCTTTTCAATCACTTCCTGGGTACTTTCTAAGCGCCCAGATCTGTGCTTAGAACAGTGAATACAGTAGGGTCCCTGACCTCAGACAGCTCGGTGTCAAGTCAACGGATGTCTGCGTAAATTAACTGCTAAATGAACAAATAAAGCCAATCCACCACGCACTCTATTCATGGCAGCCTCTGCAAATGCAGGTGTGCGGGTCAAGGAAATAAACAGATTCTCAACAACGGCCTTGAAAAGCCAAAATCTGTGAAGTAAAAAAAAAAAAAAATTCATGCTGGATTTTCTGTTCTTTAAAGTAAACTTACAAGTGGTCTCCAGGGAGTGATATAGTAGAAACCACCTGGGAAATAAGCAAAAACTGCACACAGAGAGGTGAGCGTCAAGTACCAGAGAGCAAAGAAGGAACTACATTCTTATTTTCTTGGAATTGGCTATTCCCTTACTCTGTAGAGAAGCAAGTAAAAGATATAATTATGGGGGAAAATACGTAATTTATGAAAACACACACAGAAAAGATTCTGTGAAATTATTGCATACTACTACTGCCTGCCTTCCTTGATTAAAAAAAAAATGCCTTCTCAGCTCCATAACACTAGAATATTTTAATAAAGCCATAATGTGGGCTGATAAGGGAAAAGACATGTGATGCCCAAGCTTTATGTCAATGAGAATGTAAGGGGAGACAACACACCACTATGCCATAAGACTCTCCTTCTTTAGACACATGACGGTCTCAATATACAAATCAGAAACGGGCAAAGAGTTACAGAAAAAGTACTTCTTTTCTAGCTATATAATAATTTGTTACTTGAGCTGAAATGAAAGGTCTTTCAAGAGCTGCCTTTTACTGAGCACCTACTAAGCGCCAGATGCTGTGCCGCCTGAGCCTGTGCCGTTAGAGCCACACACAGGCTCTAACGCTAAGGGCCTTCCCAGGGAGTCCAGTTGGCATAAATGAGCAGCTCAGTGAGTGGCCGAGGCCACAGGCCCAGGCTCAAGTGCAGAGCTGGGTGGCTGCACAGCCCGTGGTCTTCCATGTACAGGACTGCCCAGGGCAGTGCTCACCCATCCGGCCATCCTCTCACTCACTCACCCTGGATGGGTGTCCACGAGAGTGAGGGACTGGGGCAGAAGACATGGCGCCATCGCTGTAGGCTCAGGCCTAGTCAAGTACACAAGCCCCCAGCCCCCTAAGACGGCCATGATACGCTATGTCACAGACAAGTGCCCTGGATACACGAAGATACAGGAGAAAAGAGGACCGGGTGTGTCTAGGGTAGAGCTGTAGAAGAGACCACAACCCAGCACGAAGAGAAGACTGGGTGATTATTAAATAGAAACTGGACAAATGATGAAAGAAAAAAAATCAGTTAAACTAAAACTTCGTTTCATGAAAGTACCAATTAAAGTGACAATCCTCTAAGTTCAGCTGATAAGGGAAAAAAGAAGTGAGAAACTGGTTACTAATATCAGGAATGAAAATGACCATCAGTACAGAGCATACACACGTGAAAGGGATGATAAAGAAAGAGGGAAAACAACTTCACGCCACCAGATTGAGCAGCTCAGGTGAGGGGTGCACGTTACCAAATGGAACCAACAGGAAACAGGAGACTCAAAGGACCTCCTGCTAATTGAAGGCACAGGATTTATAAATTAACACGGGACTTATAAGTGAGCATGAGATTTATAAATTAACACACCCTCCTAAAAGAAACCCCAAACTCAGATGGCTTCCCAGCTGAATTCTATCAAAACCTAATTTTAGATAAAACACCGGTTTATACAAACACATTCAGGAAAAAAGGGAGAAAAGTTCCCATTCTTTTTATGAGGCCAGTATTATCCAAATGCTGAAAGCAGAGAGCTTACAAAGAAAGCTACAGGCCGATATTCCTCGTGAATTTAGATGTAAAAATCCTCAATTATTACTGAGTCAAATACAGTAATATTTAAAATGAGTAATACGTCATGACCAAGTAAGCTTAACAATTGAAGGTTTGGCTTAACGTTAGAAATCAATGTCATTCACCATATTAACAGACAAAACAGAAGAGCCATATGATCATCTCAATAGCTGCAAAGAATGCAACTGAAAAAATTCAAACCCTATTTATGATTTCTTTAAAAATCTCAGCAAAATAGGCATAAAAAGGAACAGCTTCAATCCACAAAGTGCACCCATGAAAAAGTTGCAGTTAGAACCAACTTAATCATAAACAATGTTTTGCCTCTAAAATCTAGAGTAAGGCAAGGACATAGGTGTCATTACTTCAATCAACAGTGTAATAGAGATCCTAGGGAAGCCAATAAAGCAAGAAATTAAAATCATATATGTCAGAAAGGAAGAAGTAAAACTGTCTTTTCATAGATGACAGAGTCATGTAACCACACACACACACACAAATCCTAAATTATCTACTAGAACTCTCAGAAATTGCTAGTGGTAAGGTAAAATTTATAATCACTTTGGAAAACAACAAAGCAATTCCTCATAAATTTAAGCATAGAGTTAATAAATTATTCAGTAATGAAACTCCTACCAAGAAAAATAAAAACATATATCCATACCAAGAACATATGTGTAACTGTCCCTGGGAACTTTATTCATAGTACAAGTTTAATGTAAATTCAATGTCCAACAGGAGGTGGGTGACTAGATGAACAAATTTTATGGAATACTACTGAGCAACAAAATGGAGCCAACTACTGACAGACATAACACGAGAAAATCTCCAGAACATCATTCTGAGTGAAAGAGGCCAGAAAGGAAAGAGTATATACTGTAGGCTTGCATGTATGGGAGGTGCTAGAAAAGGTTACTCTTTAGGACAAAAAGCAGATCAGCGTCTCCGGGGTTGAGGGGCAGGAGAGGACTGGCTATAAAGGGGTCAGGGAAACTTGCGGCCGTAAGAATATTCTGTATCTTGATGGACTTTCCTGGTGGCTCAGATGGTAGAGAGTCTGCCTGCAGTGCAGGAGACCCCAGTTTGATCCCTGGGTCTAGAAGATCCCCTGGATAAGGAAATGGCAATCCACTCCAGTATTCTTGCCTCAAGAATCTCATGGATGGAGGAGACTGGTGGGCGACAGTCCATGGGGTCGCAAAGAGTCAGACATGACTGAGCTTTTTATTCAGTTCTTATAAAACTTCTTTACATTTTATAAAACTTTTTACATTTTATAAAACTTTCATACAGTTAGTGTGGCTGCATTTTACAGAATGCAAATTACACTTTTAAATAAAGGTGATTTTACAAACTGATCCTGATCTTCAGTAGGCACTAAATCACTTGCAGATACTGAAACAGAGGACTCCAAAGCCATCGTGTCGGGCCCGCTGATGGAGCACCACCTGTGTCCGAGGATGAGCGTGGAGCCTCAGGAATCCTAGGTTCTGGCCGGAGCCAGGGTCAAGAAGCAAGGTTTCAATTCACTCTTAGAACCTCACACGACCTTGGAAAAGTCAGGTTCCTCCTCCGGTCCTCGGTACACACATCTGCACAATCTGAGTCTTCCCACCAGTTCTCATGTGAATCGTTACTGTTCATTTCGTAATGCTAATCTAATGTTCCATGACTTCTAATCTAACTAAGGCCAGAGCCAGAGAAAAACAATCAGCCTGAGCAGCACCCTAACTAATTTATATGTCTAAGAAATTGATCTCTGATTTTTAAAGACCTCAGATGGACCTGCTGCCACAAGTTCGCCTCCTCCCTATTTCTGTGATATGACACAAGATTAACAGCTGTGATATTATTCACTTAATAAGCCAAGGGCCCAGCCGAGGCTCATACCCCAAGAGGCCAGTCCTACTGTTAACTTAAGGTCAATGAAACATACAAATGAAAGCATTACCATTACTTTCCAGTTAATTAGCACTTCTGGCCAAAGTCTTTCTTCAGTGTTAATTATGCCTTAAAAATGCCAAGTGACTACAAATTAAATGGTACATCCACAATAACGCAGGAATGGATCTTAGCAGTACCAGCCATTAGAACAGCTTCTATTCAAGAGGCCCCGAAGTACCTTAGAGGCTGAGGAGGGTTAGGACGCGAGGTCTAGATGGAGAGGGATGTGTCTGGGGACTGTTAAAAGGCCACGTCAAGAATCTGATTTCTGGTACCAAAAACAGGACCCAACTCATCTTTTTTTAATGTGAAATATGGTTTCATATCATTTGACCATTTTTTTAAACTGACCTGTCAGGGTTTTTTTCTTCCACATATCTAGGAGATTATTAACTAATTATTTACCTTTCATCATTACATCCTTATCTGTGATACAAGCTGCAAAAAAATTTTTTCACAGTGGGACAGTGTCTTTGGATTTATTTAGGATGCTCTTCTGGAGAAGGAAAGGGCAACCCACTCTGGTATTCTTGCCTGGAGAATCCCATGAACAGAAGAGCCTGGAGGGCTACAGTCCATAGGATCGCAACGAGTCAGACACGATTGAAGCAACTTAGTACAAGATGTTCTCTGTTTGGAAGAAATGTTTAATTTTTTGCAGTTAATGCATCAATCTTTTACCTTACATCTCTTGCACATTTTTCATGGTTCCTGAATCATGATTAGATACCCTCTCCACACTCCACAGTCATAAAATATAATTCTCCCCCATTGTCCTCTATGACTTTAAGGATTATATTGTAAACTTTTCACTTCAATATTATTTCAAAGTGACAGAAAATTTGAAAGTACAAAAAAATCACCCCATTACCCAATTCAAAGACTGTTCACATTTTCTCCCGTTATTTTTTAATATTATTTTTAAATCAGGAGAATTTAAAAATAAATATTGTGATGGTTTTGCCATATACCTGAATCCTCTATTCCAGATAGAGATAGACAGATAGATAATGACATTATGGTGTCTGCAAGGCTTCTCCATTGTACCATGCCTGTTTTTCCTTAGTAATTAACAAGTAATTAGTGTGGAGATGCTTTGAGAGTTGATAAATACCTTATTCCTCATTAAATTTTCATGCACTAGTTTTGCATTTATTGATAATTTTCTAACAACATCACTCATTACTACTAAGGTGCTTGCTTCAAGGCTTTTTCAGCAAACGAACCTGAGAAATATATATATTCATATGTGCACATCTGTGTCTATATACACATACACATAAATACTGGCATCTCACTATAGACAGACATGGATATAAGTATATATATGGACAAAGAGAGAGAAATAAACACAAACAGGACAGGAAGTTCAGGGTGATAGCTCAACTTTCAAATTGATACCACAAAATTCATTCCCATTTCCCCTTCCCACATCTGTAACAATGTTCTCTAATGCGAGAGACCTAACTTTCACCATTCTCAATATATTTATTTAACTGCTCACACACAAAATACACAGAGAGTGCTTTCACAACTGCTAATATATGCCACTATAAAAGAGTTTGATTATCTGTTAACGTTTCCTTTTTGGTGTGAGGCAAACATTACTTAAAGAATGTAGCTAAGTATACAATTCAACGACTCCCCGTGTAACTGTCAGCCTAACAAAGATACGGAACACCACCACCAAACTAAAGGGTTCCCCTGGGGCCCCTGCTAATCAGACATACACTCCTGTAGGCAACCACTTTTCCGGAAAGTTCCACCACAGGTTAGATTTGCGCCTTCTCGAATTTTACATATGTGGACTCATCCAGCATGCTCTTGTGATAGCTGGCTCCCTGAGTACAATATGTTAGTGGGATTCATCCATGTTATTATGTGTAGAGGACATACAGCGACGGCTACACATATATGCCACTCATGCCACAGTCTATTCCATTTCCAAGCCATAGACATCTGAGCTGTTTTCAATTTCAGCACATTAAAAAATCAAGCTGCCATAAACACACTCTTGTGCAAGTCTTTTTTTGTGAATGTGTGAATAATTGCTTTTCTCTTGGGTAAATATCTAAGGGTGAAATTGCTGGGTCCTTATGGCAAACATCTGTTTAATTTACTAAGAATCTGCAGATTTCCAAATTAGGCGTTGGACTCCCACTAACAAGGAAAGAGC
>SJYW01056765.1:15474-58765 GCA_006410735.1 Raphicerus campestris
GCAGGGGAACCAGAGATGAAATTGCCAGCATTTGTTGGTTCATGGGGAAAGCAAGGGAGTTGCAGAAAAACACCTACTTTTGCTTCATTGATTACACGAAAGCTTTGACTGTGTGGATCACAACAAACTGTGGAAAATTCTTAAAGAGATGGGAATACCAGACCACCTTACCTGTCTCCTGAGAAACCTGTACGGAGACCAAGAAAAAACAGTTAGAACAGGACATGGAACAATTGACTGGTTCCAAATTGGGAAAGTAGTATGATAAGGCTGTATATTGTCACCCTGCTTAGTTAACTTCTGTGCAGAGTATGTCCTGTGAAATGCCAGGCTGCATGATTCACAAGCTGGAATCAAGACTACTGGGAGATTTATCAACAATCTCAGATATGCAGATGGTAACACTTTAATGACAAAAAGTGAGGAAGAACTAAAGAGTCTTTTGATGAGGGTGAAAGAGAAGAATGAAAAAGCTGGCTAAAAACTCAACTTCAAAAAACTAAGATCTTGGCATCCAATCCCATCAATTCATGGGAGCAAACTGATGGGACACAATGGTAACAGTGACAGGTTTCATTTTCTTGGGCTCTGAAATCACTGTGGATTGTGATTGCAGCCATAAAATTAAAAGACACTTGCTTTTTGCAAGGAAGGCTATGACAAACCTAAACAGCATATTAAAAAGTAGAGACATTACTTTGCCAATAAAGATCCATATAGTCAGGCTATGGGTTTTCCAATAGTCATGTATGGGTGTGAGAGTTGAACCATAGAGAAAAGCTGAGCACCAAAGAATTGATGCTTTTGAACTGTGGCGCTAGAGAAGACTCTTGAGAGTCCCTTGGATAGCAAGGAGATCAAACCAGTCTATCCTAAAATAAAGCAACCCTGAATATTCATTGGAAGGACTGATGCTAAAGCTCCAATACATTAGCCACCTGATGTGAAATGCCAACTCACTGGAAAAGACTGGATGCTGGGAAAGATTGAGGGCAAGAGGAAAAGCGGTGGCAGAGGATGAGATGGTTGGATGGCATCACTGACTCAATGAATGTGAATTTGAGCAAACTCTGGGAGACAGTGAAGAACAGGGAAGCCTGGCATACTGCAGTTCGTGGGGTTGCAGAGAATTGGGCACAACTTAGCAGCTGAACAACAGCAACAAGGCTTGAGTTGCTGAAGGTACAGGTAGTTGGCATATCTGGCGCCTTTGCGAGGGGAACAGACTGCAGGACCACCCAACTCTAAACACAGCCAAAGACAAGCATGACGATCTTAAAGATGTGCTACAAGGCTTTGTCCTTGTATTTGGTTATGTCCTATGTAATAATGTAATAGTCATGAAACAGTGCAGGACCCTACGGTCCTTACCTCCCCACCATGTCCTTTACCTGCCTTTTATCTGTGGAAAATTTTAGTAAAAAAAAAAAATGTAATCAGAGAAGTGAGAAATGCGGAAACAAAGGAAAACAGTCAAAGCAGTCACGAAGCATAGTCAGGGGCCTTTGTTCTTTCTCAAGGGCATAGATAATAGTTTGAGCCATATCCTATCAATGGTCTTACATATTAGAACACCAGGGTGAAGAAGCTGACTACACAATGACCAGACTGTACCCACAACATAAGCTGCCATGATTCTGAGAACTGGCCTCAAAGAAATGGGAACAAACAGATCCTGGAACTGAAGATTAACTGTACCTTAAACAATCAAGATGATGCTGGTCAGACCACCACCAACCAATCTGAAGATGACTGTCAGAGCTGACTGGCTCTTTCTGCAGGTAGCCCCCTCCGTCTGTTTATAAAAGCTCTTGTCACTCTGGACGCCAGATGGGGGAGAGTAGGCCTTTGGACAGATGTCTGCCACCCACCAACCCCAGCTGCCAGCATCTGAAATAAAGCAAACTTTCTTTTCCACCGACCTGCCTTGTCTCGTGGCTTTTGAGTGGCAAGCAGCTGGACCCCACCTCACTCTTTCAGTAACAGCTGGTATTTCAAAATGAATTCCTGACTTACTGCCAAATCCCCTGTCCCCTGGGGCAGAGGAGAATTCATTCCTCTTTCTCTTCTCAACATTGGCACCACTGATATTTTAGACAGCAGCAGTGTTAATTTCTCAGTTGTGTCCGACTTTTTGTGACCCTGTGGACTGTAGCCTATTAGGCTCCTCTGTCCATGGGATTCTCCAGGCCAGAATACTGTATTGGGATGCCTTATCCCTTCTCCAGGGGATCTTCCCAACCCAGGGATCGAAGCCGGGTCTCCTGCATAGCAGGCAGATTCCTTACTGTATGAGTTGCAGGGAAGTCCCTGTATTTTAGATAGATGTTTATTGTTGTGGCTGTGCTGTGTGTTGTCAAGTGTTTAGCGAGTATAAGCATAGATTCTGACAGCCTGGACATATGGAAGGTCAGATCATGCATAAAAATGGAACTCTGACACACGACCTGCAGCAACTAGCTGCTGCTGCTGCTGCTAAGTCACTTCAGTGTCAAACCACAACCGCTGTTAATCATCTACCCCAAACTGTCAGAACTTGATCAATAACCCCCAGCTTTTCTGATTCATGCCTGGCTTCCAATTTGGGAGCAACCAGAGAAAGCCATCTATGCTCCCCTGTCCATCCACAGGCTGCCTCCAGTTTATCCAAGATGACAGCGTCTAATCAGGGCACACCCTTTCTTCACTATAAAGCTTCCCACTCCTCTGAGTCATTATGGTTGTTCAACCACTAAGGCTCCTCTGTCCTTCACCATCTCCTGGAACTTGCTCAAACTCATGTCCATTGAGTCGGTGATGCCATCCCACCATCTCATCCTCTGTCATCTGCTTCTCCTCCTGCCCTCAGGCTTTCCCAGCATTAGGGTCTTTTCCAATGAGTCAGCTCTTCGCAACAGGTGGTCAAAGTATTTGAGCTTCAGCTTCAGCATCAGTCCTTCCAACGAATATTCAGAGTTGATTTCCTATAGGAGTCTATGGTTTGATCTCTTTGCTGTCCAGGAGATTATGAAGAGTCTTCTCTAGCACCATAATTTGAAAGCATCAGTTCTTCAGCACTCAGTCTTCTTTATGGTCCAACTCACATCTGTATATGATTGCTGGAAAAACTGTAGCTTTCCCTATATGGACTTTGTTGGCAAAGTGATGTCTCTGCTTTTTAATATGTTGTCTAGTCTTGTCATAGCTTTTCTTGCAAGAAACAAATGTATTTTAATTTGATGGCTGCAGTCACCGTCCGCACTGATTTTGAAATTCAAGAAAATGAAATCTGTCCCTGTTTCCACTTTTCCCAGTCTATTTGCATGAAGTGATGCTTGCCTTTAAGTCTCTGCCAAATGCAGTGATGGTGGTTGACCCTCTTGCTGTAGTGAACTCTGAATAAATTAGCTTGTGATGTAATAAAGATTTGGTTTTTGTCCCCATTTCCCGACATGCAGCTCCTAAGTCTTTGAAGACGGGTACCTTCTGTATGCTAATGGACTTACCTTGTGGCTCAGGAGTAAAGAATCTGCCTGCCAATGCAGGAGACATTGGTTTGATCCCTGGGTCAGGAAGATCCCCTGGAGAAGGAAATAGCAATCAACTCCAGAGTATTCTGGCCTAGGAAATTCTGTGGACAGAGGAGCCTGGTAGTCTACAGTCCATGGAGTAGCAAAAGAGTCACGACTTAGTGACTGAAAACAAACAATGAAATGACTGGTAGCTGGTGCTCTCAGGGAGCCACTGGATGGGGACTGGTTGCCAGGGAAACCAACCAGGCAATCATTGTAACTTTCAGTCCCACTCCTTGACCTCCAGGGAGAGGAAGGGCTGGATGTTGAGTTAATCACCAATCATGCCTAAGTAATGAAGCCTCCATAAAACAGTCCTAGTCAAGGAGTTCAGAGAGCTTCTAGGTTGCTGGGAGGGTGAATTACTCAGAGGGCATGAAAGTTCTGTGTCCCTTCCACCCTCCTTAGCTTATGTATCTCTTCCTTCTGCGGATACTGAGGCTCCTCTGTCCGTGGGATTCTCCAGGCAAGAATGCTGGAGTCGGTAGCCATTCCCTTCTCCAGAGGGTCTTCCTGACCCAGGAATCAAACCCAGGTCCCCTGCACTGTAGGCAGATTCTTTACCATCTGAGCCACCAGGGAAGCCCATCCTTTCTGATAACCTGTAATCTAGTAAGTGATCTGTTTTCCTGGGTTATGTTAGCTGTTCTAGAAAATCACTGGACCCAAAAAAGAGGTGGTGGGACCCTCCACTTTATACGCCATCAATTAGAAGCACAGGTGACAACTTGAACTTGCTTTTGGCATCTAAAGTGGGAGCAGTCTTGTGGGACTGAGTTCATAAACTGTGGGTTCTCTGTTGTCTCTGGGAAGATAGTGTCAGAATTGAATAGAATTTTAGGACACCCACTCGGAGTCTGCATAAACTGGAGAATTACTTGGTGTGGGAAAAACCTGCACACATCTGGTGTCAGCAGTGAAATGAGTACAGAAAAGTGTAGCTAACTTTTAACAGAATTTGCATGTGGTTCCGTCATTTTTGCCCATCACGTAATACTAATGAGCTAGAAAGCATGACCTTTAGGAAGTGGACACGGAATAGCTAAATTCTGACTGTATAGCAGTGGTGAGGTCAGAAAGAATAGGGCATTGTGGCCTATAATTGGGGGGCATTTTTAGTTGTTGGCAGGGCTGGAAGGAGGAGAAAAAAGAGAGTGAGTATATAGAGACTATTTCACATTGTTTCCAAGATGCAAACATGACTATTAAAAATAAGAATCCTTACTATATTTTCCACCAGCATATATAAACTAGTTTACATCAAATGTCTCATTTGACCCTCACAAAATTTTCTGGGCAGTCACGACAGAAGCTTTTATTACTGTTCTCATTACTGGCTGCACTGGGTCTTCGCTGTGATTAGCGGGCTTCTATGCTGTGGCCCATGGGCTTAGTTGCTCTACAGCATGTGGGATCTTATGAATAGTTCCCTGACCAGGAATCGAACCTGCATCCCTGGCATTAGAAGCTCAGAGTCTTAACAACTAGACCACCATGGAAATATCACAACAGAGGGGCTTATTTTTAAAATTATTTTGCTTTGCAATATTGTGATGGTTTTTGCCATACATCAGTATGGATTGCCCATAGGCACACATGTGTCCCCCACATCCTGGACCCCCTCTCACCCGCCACCTCCCTCCTCACCCAGTCTCTCCAGGCTGCCACAGAGCAGCTGCTTTGGGTGCCTGGCATCCTACATCACACTTCCACTGGCTATCTATTTTATATATGGTAATGTAATGTAATTCTGATTTTGAATATGATTTTATGCCTAATCTAGGAGACCAGGGCAGAGGAGTTAGGATACCTTCACAGGGTTGCATGGGAGTCACCGTGAATGGTCCAGGCTTCCCTGTCCTCCCCAGCATTTGACTCACCACCCAGCCACTCCCAGCATCACCGCAGTCCTGTGCTAAGGGCCCTATTCCTGGATATCAGTGCCAGCAAATTCTCATACCTTGATCCGTTGAGCAAATGACCGTGAGTTCCTGGCTTATGTCTCCAGACCGTCTTACAGGAATCAAAATCTCCCCAGCATCCTCCTCTATTTTGTATTCTGCCTCTGGAATATAAACTGTTGATTCTAGAAAAGAGGATAGATAACTTTTTAGCAAGACTTAAGCTTGATTGGTGATACTGGTGATATTTCAACCAGAGTGGAAATGTACATAATCTTGACCTCTATATATTCCAGCTCTATGATAGTAAGAATAGGAAATATCTGTCATTAAGTGGAGCTGGAGAGGTAGTGAAATTAAGTTTAGGAGGTTCCTTTTGAAATGGTAAAAGGGTTATCTAGCACTGAAATGGGAAGGAATATCAGCAATTTGGTTTCTTTTTTGGAGGTCACATTTTAGGTTTTCTAAATAAAAAATCATAGATTTCCATGTTTTAATGTTTATTTTTTTAAAATGCTTTTAACAATCAGGTCATCTATTCATGAGTGTAAAGAAATGTTTTCTGCTTTATTCAACAAACATTTGATTTAACAATTAGCAAGCAGACACCATGGGTAAGACACAAGGCTGAGAAAAATAAGCTACTCTTACTGCTCTTAATTCTTAAAATAATATTCCCATTGAAATTTTCTGAGCTGGATGTGTGTGTGTGTGCACATCTGTTACATTACTGTTCTCTGTCATGCAGTTTGGGATGTTAAAACACACACATAGGCATCATGAGAATATGAGTATGAATACTGGTCATTTCTTGTGCACTATCTTTCTTGGAGTTTTTCTATGTTTTCCAAGGCTTCTCATTAAGAATGCAATGCATAGTTGAAATACATGTGTTTGTTTTAAAAAAATAAAAATTTGGATTGTTTGCACTCACAGAGTCAAGTGGCGAGCTGAAGTGACTTTCTGAATCAAGCCACAGTGGATAGACTGAAATCTCTCCTCTGTATGATATATACATATGTATTTATATGATATATGTATATTTATATATATGCAAATGGAGCTCAGTCTGCTCAGTCATCTCCCGCGCTTAGCAACCCCATGGACTGTAGCCCACGAGGCACTTCTGTCCATAGGATTCTCCAGGCAAGAGTACTGGAGAGGGTTGCCATGCCCTCCTCCAGGGGATCTTCCTGACTCAGGGATCGAACCTGTGTCTCTTGGCAGGCAGATTCTTTACCACTGCTCCATATGCACATACACAAATTTTTCCTCTTGACAGTGGAAGCATGAGGAAAAATACTGTAGTTCACCATCCATTTTTCTTTTGGAACTACTACTAAGAGTTTGGGCTTCCCGTGTGGCTCAGGTAAAGAATCCATCTGCAGTGCGGGAGACCTGAGTTCAGTCGCTGGGTTGGGAAGATCCCCCACCCACTCGAGTATTCTGGCCTGGAAAATTCCATGGACTGTATGTCCATGGGGTCGCAAAGAGGACTGGGTGACTTTCACTCCACTTCACTACAAGTTTACCCAGAATTCAATGTTGAATTATCTAGTTATCATTTGTTAATTTTTTTCTCCTTTATTTTCCTGCCTAAAATGATCTCAACACATACTGGTATCAGTCTTTAGAAAACACTGGTCCCAATTACAGAGGGAAAAGACCAGTGATCATTTTCATTCTGCCATTTTAACCCCCTGTGGTATTCTACTGTCTGGACATCTCTTGATTCAAAAGATTGTTATCATGGAAGAAGCTAAAAGTAATGATATTAATGTTAAGTGAAAATAAGCTGATACACTGGGACTCAGTTATCTAGTCATGTTCTCTATTTTCCCATTCTGAAAAGCCTGCTCCTATCCATCTATGAATCCAAATCCCATTTTATTCTTCAAGCCTCAGCTGAAATCCTGCCTACTACAAAAAGCTTAATAGTTTGAAATGATGGTGACCTTTCTACTTTCTTAGCTCAGAACACTGGTTTTGGCATGTACCCTCACATGTAGCTTTCTTAATCGATTAATGTGTTTAAGCGTTTTTATCACAAAACTAATGAAATACGTCTTCATTGGGTGGTGAGGGCAGTCTTTTCTATTTTTGTCTACTGGAGTGCCAAGCATGTGAAAAACAGTGTTTCTCAAATTGTGTTTCAAGAAAACTAGAACTTAAAGTTTTCAAAAGATATTTCTTGGGTACAACAAATTTTTAAAACTATCTGTATTCTAATTTGAGAAAACTGGTTAAACAAAGTTAAACAGATTTCTCTCTTTTTTAGATGTGTATAAGAGACAGCTTTACCACTGCTCCATATGCACATACACAAATTTTTTCCTCTTGACAGTGGAAGCATGAGGAAAAATACTGAAGTTCACCATCCATTCTTCTTTTGGAACTACTATTAAGAGTGTGGGCTTCCCTTGTGGCTCAGGTAAAGAATCCATCTGCAGTGCGGGAGACCTGAGTTCAGTCCCTGGGTTGGGAAGATCCCCCACCCACTCGAGTATTCTGGCCTGGAGAATTCCAGGGACTGTATGTCCATGGGGTCGCAAAGAGGACTGGGTGACTTTCACTCCACTTCACTACAAGTTTACCCAGAATTCAATGTTGAATTATCTAGTTATCATATGTTAATTTTTTTCTCCTTTATTTTCCTGCCTAAAATGATCTCAACACATACTGGTATCAGTCTTTAGAAAACACTGGTCCCAATTACAGAGGGAAAAGACCAGTGATCATTTTCATTCTGCCATTTTAACCCCCTGTGGTATTCTACTGTCTGGACATCTCTTGATTCAAAAGATTGTTATCATGGAAGAAGCTAAAAGTAATGATATTAATGTTAAGTGAAAAAAAGCTGATACACTGGGACTCAGTTATCTAGTCATGTTCTCTATTTTCCCATTCTGAAAAGCCTGCTCCTATCCATCTATGAATCCAAATCCCATTTTATTCTTCAAGCCTCAGCTGAAATCCTGCCTACTACAAAAAGCTTAATAGTTTGAANAAAGCTGATACGCTGGGACTCAGTTATCTAGTCATGTTCTCTATTTTCCCATTCTGAAAAGCCTGCTCCTATCCATCTATGAATCCAAATCTCATTTTATTCTTCAAGCCTCAGCTGAAATCCTGCCTACTACAAAAAGCTTAATAGTTTGAAATGATGGTGACCTTTCTACTTTCTTAGCTCAGAACACTGGTTTTGGCATGTACCCTCACATGTAGCTTTCTTAATCGATTAATGTGTTTAAGCGTTTTTATCACAAAACTAATGAAATACGTCTTCATTGGGTGGTGAGGGCAGTGTTTTCTATTTTTGTCTACTGGAGTGCCAAGCATGTGAAAAACAGTGTTTCTCAAATTGTGTTTCAAGAAAACTAGAACTTAAAGTTTTCAAAAGATATTTCTTGGGTACAACAAATTTTTAAAACTATCTGTATTCTAATTTGAGAAAACTGGTTAAACAAAGTTAAACAGATTTCTCTCTTTTTTTAATTGAGATCTAATTGATTTACAATGTTGTTTTAGTTTAAACAGGTTTCTTTCTAGAAGAGTTTTCTCAGGAACCTAATAAGCTAGTGTGAATTATGATGCTTCAAAGGAGATATTTGAAAAGCTTCCTAGACTTCTTTGGTCCATGGAAAGTTTACTGACCATATTGTATAACTTGTATTATATTTTCTGCTCTGCAGTTTGGGACATGCTGATATGAGGGATTCTTCAACAATTCTTATGGCATTTAACTAAGACTTCCTTCCTGATAGTTAAGTCACCTACTTCTGGGGGATATGCAAATTCTTTCAGTTCTCATGATAATCGATATGTCTAATTAACATTCAGATGTGAATACTAAAATCCTCTTTTAGGGCCTATTCTTCTACTTTCACAAAAAGGAGCAGGAAAAAAGTCACAATCATTGGCTAATTACTTTTCTTTTTTAATTTCTCTGGGAAGATATTTGCTGAATGAATGAACCAATAATGAACTGATGAATTCAAGACTGTTATGCAGAGCTATAACAGAACTTTGTGGAATGCACGCTAAAGTGAACAAGTTGGCTGATTCCCAGCAGCCGCATCTAGAGTGAGGGATATATGAGGTCCCCACCTGATCTGGTGGGGAGCTCCCAGAAAATTGTGAGAAGATGGAGCGAGCCCTGAGGATTAGCGATTTGGGGTCAAAGCTGTGCCATAGTGAGTATGCAGAGTACTGAGAGTGAGGACTTGGGCATTTGTTAAAGTAAGCTTGGCAAAGTCCTGTCTGTTTCACTCTCCTATATCCCTGAATATGCAAAGATCCTAAAAACAAAGAAAAATTACTGCATTGAGGTGGTTTACTTCATTTGAAATCCAAAGTGATACGATGTGTCCAGTGGCTTATGGAGCTTGGTGGAGGTATGAATACCTGAAATGAACCCAGGAACCCATTAATTGATTGTACCAACAGGAATCACATACCGTCTTCAGGGTCCACAATTTCAACAGTTGCCATTTCTGGAAACTCTAGTACAGCCCTGACAGGGTTTGTCAGAATGATCTGGAAGGTCTCTGAAGCCTCATATTCATTATCTGATAGAATTCTCACTTTCCACGTGGCTGTAGTCTGTCCGGGATTGAACTGGACTTGTTTCTGGGCCTTTCCTTTAAAATCTTTATCTTTTTTTGCAGTTTCATCTTTGGTTACAACGCCTAAACAAAAATCAGGAAACTATGAATATAAAGCCAAGTAACTGAAGGGAGTTTTTTCACAGTGGGTTCTACTGTTGATGAAATGCTAACAGCACAGAAATTGCTTCTTTTAATGTTCCCAGCAGACACGTATAAGCTAAATATATATTTTGGCTGTGTGTCACGTGAAATCTCAGATCCCTAACCAGGGACTGAACCTAGGTCATAGCAGTGAAAGTCTGGAATCCTAACCACAAAGCCACCAGAAACTGCCACTTTTGTGATTTTCTTTTTTTGATTGAAATATAGTGGATTTACAATATTATATTAGTTTCCCATGTATAGCAAAGCGGTTCAGCTACATATATCTATATACTTCAGATTATTTCTGATTATATGTTACTATGAAGTATGGAATATAGTTTCCTGTGATATAGAGTAACTCCTTGTTGCTAATCTAGTTTATGCAGAGTTGTTTGTATCTGTTAATCCCACACTCCTAACTTATTCCTCCTCACTCCCTTCCTGCTTTGGTAACTATAAAGTTACTTTCTGTATCCGTGAGCCTGCTTCTATTTTATATATAGTTTCATTATTTTTTAGATTTATTATTTATATATATTTCATAATTTTTTAGATTCTATACATAAATGATATAGTACACTATTTGTCTTTCTCTGTCTGACTTACTCAACCAAATACAGTATTCTCTAGGTTCATTCAAATGGCTGAAAATGGCATTATTTCATTCTTTTTTAGTGGCTGAGTAATATTGTATATACATGTACTCACATATATATATATGTATTACATCCTCTTAATCCAATTGTCTTTTGATAGGCACTTGGGCTGTTTCCACATCTTGGATATTGTAGATGGTGCTGCTAGGAACACTGGGGTACATGCATCTTTTCGAATTAGTTGTAAACTACTTTTGGCTAAGAGAGTGTGTCTAAGCAGAAGGGCAGACAAAAAAAGGAGTGACAGAAAAAGGGAACAACATTCACTTCCTTATTTTAGCAAATGTCTACTGAGAGGATCTGATGTGCCACGCTCTGCCGGCTGCGTGGGGTTCAGAAACGAGCAAGAAACTGCCCCAGCTCCAGAAAGCTCAGAGTCTCTGTGAGTGAGGAGAGGAACAGGCTGAGCTGACTCCATCTGGAAAAAGAAGGAAACTAGACCTTGCACTTTCAGTGAGCTTTGGACTATGTGCCTGGTAACCATGGGGATAATACACCTACAGCCGAACTGGCCTCCCAGACTGATAAACACCAGATTCCATACCAAGATTTCCCGTTGCCAAAAAGAATGTAATAACCCCCTATGCAGTCAATCACCTTTGTAATCTTTATGGCACCCAATGGTGTAGGCTACAATGTATAACCAGCTGACCCTTCTGATTGTGAATCATGGCTATAACCTGATTATATCTCCCTTTAACACTTTCCAGGCTAGGTTTAAGGAATCTGGGGATGTGGGCTTGAGCAGTACATTTAAGGTATACAAGGTTTTCACAAAACTTGGTTGGGGTCCTTGGCCAAGAGGAGACTCTGCCTTGGGCCCGCCGCTGTAATAAACTGCATTCCACTGTCTGCATCGTCCTTCTGAGTGAGTTGTTTCCTGGAACGTGTGGCTGTAACATCTGGACTCTAGAATGTGAACCCCATGGAGGTAGAGACCTTGGGCTGTTTGTTTCACTGAAAGACTCCTGGTGACTGCAACAGTGCTGGGCATTTTTGAGTTAATATTTTGTATCTGATCATTTTTGCAGTCTCTGGGAGTATTTATTGTTTAGTCTCTAAGTCGAGTCTGGCTCTGTGACTCCATGGACCATATCCCGCCAGACACCTCTATCCATGGGATTTCTCAGGCAAGAATTCTGGAATGGGTTGCCATTTCGTTCTCTAGGGGATCTTCTGACCCAGGGATTGAAAGCAAATTCTTTACCACTGAGTCACTAGGGAAGCCCTTCTGGGAGGATAACTATAGGTTATTTTCTCAGACAGACATTTAGTCACGGTGGCTTGACTATTCACGTGTTTACTGATTTTTTTTTGTCTTTATCTACTGATGTGTTTCTTTTGTGTGTGATTAAAAAAAATTTGTAGTCATATTTTTTTTTAAGAAAAACTTTATTTTTACTTATTTATTTACTTGGGATCTTAGTTCCCTGACCAGGGGTCGAACTCATGTCCCTGCAGTGGAAGTGCTGAGCCCACGTGCTGCAACTGCAGAAGCCCATGCACCTTTGAGCCTGGGTGCCACAAAAAGAGAAGCCACCGCAATGAGATGCTGGCATACAGCAGCTAGGAAGTAGCCCTCACTTGCCACAACTAAAGAAAAGCTGAGCAGTAGCAAAGACCCAGCACAGCCAAATATAAATAATTTTTAAAAAATCAAGAAAACTATTTATTGTGAGATACAAGGGTGGCAGATGGTAGCCCCTCAAGACTGAACTGGGCCACCCCTCTCCACAGAATGTTCAAGAAGTATTCTAGTATTATTTGGCTTTGATTTGACACCCCAATGAGTACCCAGTGGAGCACAAATACCCATGTCTCGTCACTTCAGGCCTCATTATAAGGTTTAGACTCTGCAGTTGTTTGAATGTGTGAAATCAGATATCATGACCTGACACCAGTTGTCATGAACAAGCTTTGCATAAAATGAGACTCATAGCCCCTTGCGCCATTGGCTTTGTCTCATTCTCAGAGAATCTGATGTCATGTAAAAGACACCCAAAGCTCTAATGTGTGAAAATAATTTCCAGGATAGAAGAGCTGGAGTTGACTTTTCAAAAGTGTTGAAGAAAGTCTGCATTAATCCTAGTTTGGTAACTGAGAATGGATGTCCAGTTTTGAAGCGCCTCCTTTGGTGCCATGTTGAGGTGAAGAAGAGGAGTGTATCCTCAGCTACACTTTATTTTTCTCATTTTAAAAAATTGGAGTATAATTGTTGTACAACATTATATAGGTTACACATGTACAATAATGTACATGTGCAAAATAGTCACAATTTTTAAAGGTTACTCTCCATCTATAGTTATTATAAAATATTGGCTATATTCCCCACATTGTACAGTATATCCTTTTAGCTTATTTTACATGTAATAGCTTGTATCTCTTACTCCTCTATCCCTATACTGCTCTAACCCCTACAGATAACCTACTAATTTGATCTCTGTATCAGAGTTGTTTCTTTCTTTTTTTTTTTTTAAATACTTTATTCTATTTTACAAACCTGTATTGGTTTTGCCATACATTGACATGAATCAGCCACTGGTGTACACGATCTCCCAATACCGAAGCCCCCTCCCACCTCCCACCCTACACCATCTCCCCGGATCATCCCGTACACCAGCCCCAAGCAACCCGTATCCTGTATCGAACATAGACTGGCGCTTCATTTCTTATATGATAGTATACATGTTTCAGTGCCATTCTCCCAAATCATCCCACCCTCTCCCTCTCCCTCAGAAGCCAAAAGTCTGTTCTATACCTCTGTGTCTCTTATGTTGTCTCACTTACAGGGTCATCATTACTATCTTTCTAAATTCCATATATATGTGTCAGTATACTGTATTGGTGTTTTTCTTTCTGGCTANATCAGTGCCAGCAAATTCTCATACCTTGATCCGTTGAGCAAATGACCGTGAGTTCCTGGCTTATGTCTCCAGACCGTCTTACAGGAATCAAAATCTCCCCAGCATCCTCCTCTATTTTGTATTCTGCCTCTGGAATATAAACTGTTGATTCTAGAAAAGAGGATAGATAACTTTTTAGCAAGACTTAAGCTTGATTGGTGATACTGGTGATATTTCAACCAGAGTGGAAATGTACATAATCTTGACCTCTATATATTCCAGCTCTGTGATAGTAAGAATAGGAAATATCTGTCATTAAGTGGAGCTGGAGAGGTAGTGAAATTAAGTTTAGGAGGTTCCTTTTGAAATGGTAAAAGGGTTATCTAGCACTGAAATGGGAAGGAATATCAGCAATTTGGTTTCTTTTTTGGAGGTCACATTTTAGGTTTTCTAAATAAAATATCATAGATTTCCATGTTTTAATGTTTATTTTTTTAAAATGCTTTTAACAATCAGGTCATCTATTCATGAGTGTAAAGAAATGTTTTCTGCTTTATTCAACAAACATTTGATTTAACAATTAGCAAGCAGACACCATGGGTAAGACACAAGGCTGAGAAAAATAAGCTACTCTTACTGCTCTTAATTCTTAAAATAATATTCCCATTGAAATTTTCTGAGCTGGATGTGTGTGTGTGTGCACATCTGTTACATTACTGTTCTCTGTCATGCAGTTTGGGATGTTAAAACACACACATAGGCATCATGAGAATATGAGTATGAATACTGGTCATTTCTTGTGCACTATCTTTCTTGGAGTTTTTCTATGTTTTCCAAGGCTTCTCATTAAGAATGCAATGCATAGTTGAAATACATGTGTTTGTTTTAAAAAAATAAAAATTTGGATTGTTTGCACTCACAGAGTCAAGTGGCGAGCTGAAGTGACTTTCTGAATCAAGCCACAGTGGATAGACTGAAATCTCTCCTCTGTATGATATATACATATGTATTTATATGATATATGTATATTTATATATATGCAAATGGAGCTCAGTCTGCTCAGTCATCTCCCGCGCTTAGCAACCCCATGGACTGTAGCCCACGAGGCACTTCTGTCCATAGGATTCTCCAGGCAAGAGTACTGGAGAGGGTTGCCATGCCCTCCTCCAGGGGATCTTCCTGACTCAGGGATCGAACCTGTGTCTCTTGGCAGGCAGATTCTTTACCACTGCTCCATATGCACATACACAAATTTTTCCTCTTGACAGTGGAAGCATGAGGAAAAATACTGTAGTTCACCATCCATTTTTCTTTTGGAACTACTACTAAGAGTTTGGGCTTCCCGTGTGGCTCAGGTAAAGAATCCATCTGCAGTGCGGGAGACCTGAGTTCAGTCGCTGGGTTGGGAAGATCCCCCACCCACTCGAGTATTCTGGCCTGGAAAATTCCATGGACTGTATGTCCATGGGGTCGCAAAGAGGACTGGGTGACTTTCACTCCACTTCACTACAAGTTTACCCAGAATTCAATGTTGAATTATCTAGTTATCATATGTTAATTTTTTCTCCTTTATTTTCCTGCCTAAAATGATCTCAACACATACTGGTATCAGTCTTTAGAAAACACTGGTCCCAATTACAGAGGGAAAAGACCAGTGATCATTTTCATTCTGCCATTTTAACCCTCTGTGGTATTCTACTGTCTGGACATCTCTTGATTCAAAAGATTGTTATCATGGAAGAAGCTAAAAGTAATGATATTAATGTTAAGTGAAAATAAGCTGATACACTGGGACTCAGTTATCTAGTCATGTTCTCTATTTTCCCATTCTGAAAAGCCTGCTCCTATCCATCTATGAATCCAAATCCCATTTTATTCTTCAAGCCTCAGCTGAAATCCTGCCTACTACAAAAAGCTTAATAGTTTGAAACGATGGTGACCTTTCTACTTTCTTAGCTCAGAACACTGGTTTTGGCATGTACCCTCACATGTAGCTTTCTTAATCGATTAATGTGTTTAAGCGTTTTTATCACAAAACTAATGAAATACGTCTTCATTGGGTGGTGAGGGCAGTCTTTTCTATTTTTGTCTACTGGAGTGCCAAGCATGTGAAAAACAGTGTTTCTCAAATTGTGTTTCAAGAAAACTAGAACTTAAAGTTTTCAAAAGATATTTCTTGGGTACAACAAATTTTTAAAACTATCTGTATTCTAATTTGAGAAAACTGGTTAAACAAAGTTAAACAGATTTCTCTCTTTTTTTAATTGAGATCTAATTGATTTACAATGTTGTTTTAGTTTAAACAGGTTTCTTTCTAGAAGAGTTTTCTCAGGAACCTAATAAGCTAGTGTGAATTATGATGCTTCAAAGGAGATATTTGAAAAGCTTCCTAGACTTCTTTGGTCCATGGAAAGTTTACTGACCATATTGTATAACTTGTATTATATTTTCTGCTCTGCAGTTTGGGACATGCTGATATGAGGGATTCTTCAACAATTCTTATGGCATTTAACTAAGACTTCCTTCCTGATAGTTAAGTCACCTACTTCTGGGGGATATGCAAATTCTTTCAGTTCTCATGATAATCGATATGTCTAATTAACATTCAGATGTGAATACTAAAATCCTCTTTTAGGGCCTATTCTTCTACTTTCACAAAAAGGAGCAGGAAAAAAGTCACAATCATTGGCTAATTACTTTTCTTTTTTAATTTCTCTGGGAAGATATTTGCTGAATGAATGAACCAATAATGAACTGATGAATTCAAGACTGTTATGCAGAGCTATAACAGAACTTTGTGGAATGCACGCTAAAGTGAACAAGTTGGCTGATTCCCAGCAGCCGCATCTAGAGTGAGGGATATATGAGGTCCCCACCTGATCTGGTGGGGAGCTCCCAGAAAATTGTGAGAAGATGGAGCGAGCCCTGAGGATTAGCGATTTGGGGTCAAAGCTGTGCCATAGTGAGTATGCAGAGTACTGAGAGTGAGGACTTGGGCATTTGTTAAAGTAAGCTTGGCAAAGTCCTGTCTGTTTCACTCTCCTATATCCCTGAATATGCAAAGATCCTAAAAACAAAGAAAAATTACTGCATTGAGGTGGTTTACTTAATTTGAAATCCAAAGTGATACGATGTGTCCAGTGGCTTATGGAGCTTGGTGGAGGTATGAATACCTGAAATGAACCCAGGAACCCATTAATTGATTGTACCAACAGGAATCACATACCGTCTTCAGGGTCCACAATTTCAACAGTTGCCATTTCTGGAAACTCTAGTACAGCCCTGACAGGGTTTGTCAGAATGATCTGGAAGGTCTCTGAAGCCTCATATTCATTATCTGATAGAATTCTCACTTTCCACGTGGCTGTAGTCTGTCCGGGATTGAACTGGACTTGTTTCTGGGCCTTTCCTTTAAAATCTTTATCTTTTTTTGCAGTTTCATCTTTGGTTACAACGCCTAAACAAAAATCAGGAAACTATGAATATAAAGCCAAGTAACTGAAGGGAGTTTTTTCACAGTGGGTTCTACTGTTGATGAAATGCTAACAGCACAGAAATTGCTTCTTTTAATGTTCCCAGCAGACACGTATAAGCTAAATATATATTTTGGCTGTGTGTCACGTGAAATCTCAGATCCCTAACCAGGGACTGAACCTAGGTCATAGCAGTGAAAGTCTGGAATCCTAACCACAAAGCCACCAGAAACTGCCACTTTTGTGATTTTCTTTTTTTGATTGAAATATAGTGGATTTACAATATTATATTAGTTTCCCATGTATAGCAAAGCGGTTCAGCTACATATATCTATATACTTCAGATTATTTCTGATTATATGTTACTATGAAGTATGGAATATAGTTTCCTGTGATATAGAGTAACTCCTTGTTGCTAATCTAGTTTATGCAGAGTTGTTTGTATCTGTTAATCCCACACTCCTAACTTATTCCTCCTCACTCCCTTCCTGCTTTGGTAACTATAAAGTTACTTTCTGTATCCGTGAGCCTGCTTCTATTTTATATATAGTTTCATTATTTTTTAGATTTATTATTTATATATATTTCATAATTTTTTAGATTCTATACATAAATGATATAGTACACTATTTGTCTTTCTCTGTCTGACTTACTCAACCAAATACAGTATTCTCTAGGTTCATTCAAATGGCTGAAAATGGCATTATTTCATTCTTTTTTAGTGGCTGAGTAATATTGTATATACATGTACTCACATATATATATATGTATTACATCCTCTTAATCCAATTGTCTTTTGATAGGCACTTGGGCTGTTTCCACATCTTGGATATTGTAGATGGTGCTGCTAGGAACACTGGGGTACATGCATCTTTTCGAATTAGTTGTAAACTACTTTTGGCTAAGAGAGTGTGTCTAAGCAGAAGGGCAGACAAAAAAAGGAGTGACAGAAAAAGGGAACAACATTCACTTCCTTATTTTAGCAAATGTCTACTGAGAGGATCTGATGTGCCACGCTCTGCCGGCTGCGTGGGGTTCAGAAACGAGCAAGAAACTGCCCCAGCTCCAGAAAGCTCAGAGTCTCTGTGAGTGAGGAGAGGAATAGGCTGAGCTGACTCCATCTGGAAAAAGAAGGAAACTAGACCTTGCACTTTCAGTGAGCTTTGGACTATGTGCCTGGTAACCATGGGGATAATACACCTACAGCCGAACTGGCCTCCCAGACTGATAAACACCAGATTCCATACCAAGATTTCCCGTTGCCAAAAAGAATGTAATAACCCCCTATGCAGTCAATCACCTTTGTAATCTTTATGGCACCCAATGGTGTAGGCTACAATGTATAACCAGCTGACCCTTCTGATTGTGAATCATGGCTATAACCTGATTATATCTCCCTTTAACACTTTCCAGGCTAGGTTTAAGGAATCTGGGGATGTGGGCTTGAGCAGTACATTTAAGGTATACAAGGTTTTCACAAAACTTGGTTGGGGTCCTTGGCCAAGAGGAGACTCTGCCTTGGGCCCGCCGCTGTAATAAACTGCATTCCACTGTCTGCATCGTCCTTCTGAGTGAGTTGTTTCCTGGAACGTGTGGCTGTAACATCTGGACTCTAGAATGTGAACCCCATGGAGGTAGAGACCTTGGGCTGTTTGTTTCACTGAAAGACTCCTGGTGACTGCAACAGTGCTGGGCATTTTTGAGTTAATATTTTGTATCTGATCATTTTTGCAGTCTCTGGGAGTATTTATTGTTTAGTCTCTAAGTCGAGTCTGGCTCTGTGACTCCATGGACCATATCCCGCCAGACACCTCTATCCATGGGATTTCTCAGGCAAGAATTCTGGAATGGGTTGCCATTTCGTTCTCTAGGGGATCTTCTGACCCAGGGATTGAAAGCAAATTCTTTACCACTGAGTCACTAGGGAAGCCCTTCTGGGAGGATAACTATAGGTTATTTTCTCAGACAGACATTTAGTCACGGTGGCTTGACTATTCACGTGTTTACTGATTTTTTTTTGTCTTTATCTACTGATGTGTTTCTTTTGTGTGTGATTAAAAAAAATTTGTAGTCATATTTTTTTTTAAGAAAAACTTTATTTTTACTTATTTATTTACTTGGGATCTTAGTTCCCTGACCAGGGGTCGAACTCATGTCCCTGCAGTGGAAGTGCTGAGCCCACGTGCTGCAACTGCAGAAGCCCATGCACCTTTGAGCCTGGGTGCCACAAAAAGAGAAGCCACCGCAATGAGATGCTGGCATACAGCAGCTAGGAAGTAGCCCTCACTTGCCACAACTAAAGAAAAGCTGAGCAGTAGCAAAGACCCAGCACAGCCAAATATAAATAATTTTTAAAAAATCAAGAAAACTATTTATTGTGAGATACAAGGGTGGCAGATGGTAGCCCCTCAAGACTGAACTGGGCCACCCCTCTCCACAGAATGTTCAAGAAGTATTCTAGTATTATTTGGCTTTGATTTGACACCCCAATGAGTACCCAGTGGAGCACAAATACCCATGTCTCGTCACTTCAGGCCTCATTATAAGGTTTAGACTCTGCAGTTGTTTGAATGTGTGAAATCAGATATCATGACCTGACACCAGTTGTCATGAACAAGCTTTGCATAAAATGAGACTCATAGCCCCTTGCGCCATTGGCTTTGTCTCATTCTCAGAGAATCTGATGTCATGTAAAAGACACCCAAAGCTCTAATGTGTGAAAATAATTTCCAGGATAGAAGAGCTGGAGTTGACTTTTCAAAAGTGTTGAAGAAAGTCTGCATTAATCCTAGTTTGGTAACTGAGAATGGATGTCCAGTTTTGAAGCGCCTCCTTTGGTGCCATGTTGAGGTGAAGAAGAGGAGTGTATCCTCAGCTACACTTTATTTTTCTCATTTTAAAAAATTGGAGTATAATTGTTGTACAACATTATATAGGTTACACATGTACAATAATGTACATGTGCAAAATAGTCACAATTTTTAAAGGTTACTCTCCATCTATAGTTATTATAAAATATTGGCTATATTCCCCACATTGTACAGTATATCCTTTTAGCTTATTTTACATGTAATAGCTTGTATCTCTTACTCCTCTATCCCTATACTGCTCTAACCCCTACAGATAACCTACTAATTTGATCTCTGTATCAGAGTTGTTTCTTTCTTTTTTTTTTTTTAAATACTTTATTCTATTTTACAAACCTGTATTGGTTTTGCCATACATTGACATGAATCAGCCACTGGTGTACACGATCTCCCAATACCGAAGCCCCCTCCCACCTCCCACCCTACACCATCTCCCCGGATCATCCCGTACACCAGCCCCAAGCAACCCGTATCCTGTATCGAACATAGACTGGCGCTTCATTTCTTATATGATAGTATACATGTTTCAGTGCCATTCTCCCAAATCATCCCACCCTCTCCCTCTCCCTCAGAAGCCAAAAGTCTGTTCTATACCTCTGTGTCTCTTATGTTGTCTCACTTACAGGGTCATCATTACTATCTTTCTAAATTCCATATATATGTGTCAGTATACTGTATTGGTGTTTTCCTTTCTGGCTAACTTCACTCTGTATAATTGGCTCCAGTTTCATCCATCTCATTAGAACTGAGTCAAATTTATTCTTTTTAAGGGCTGAGTAATACTCCATTGTGTATATGTACCACAGCTTTCTTATCCATTCATCTGCTGATGGACATCTAGGTTGTTTCCATGTCCTGGCAATTATAAACAATGCTGCAATGAACATTGGGGTACATGTGTCACTTTCAATTTGGGTTTCTTCGGTGTGTATGCCCAGCAGTGGTATTGCTGGGTCATAAGGCAGATCTATTTGCAATTTTTAAAGGAATCTCCACATTGTTTTCCATAATGGCTGTACTAGTTTGCATTCTTTTCTGTTATATTCACTAACTTGTCTACATATATAGTGTCTACACACACACACACACACACACATGTACACACAATACATCTTTATCCATTCATCTTTTGATGGACACTTTGCTTGCTTCCATGTCTTGGCAATTGTAAATAATGTTGCTAAGAACATTGGGGTGCATGTATCTTTTTGAATTAGAATTTTTGTTTTCTAGGTACATACTCAAAAGTGGAATTGCTAGGTCATATGGTAGCCTATTTTTAGTTTTCTGAGAAACTTCCATACTGTTTTTTCAGTGTTCAGCCAGAGTTTAAACAGAGCTAGTGAGCACTGCTATATACATTGTGCAGGCAGGTGGCTGTTGACTTAATTTTGGGTGGGTACTGGCTACCAGGTGCTAAGGATGTAATGCTGAATCAGCTCCGGCTGCCACTACCGCTAAGGGGTTTACAAGTCTGTGGCGGAGATAAAGAGGTGATTTCAGTTCTGATGTATGAAAGTCATGAAAGAATAATGGCAGGTAAAATTATTGAGTGCTCCATGTGCGCTAGCGACCAGGCAAAGTCAAGGACCTTTAGTTCCTTCTCAAGGGCTCTAGATAATATTCTAAGCCATGTCCTGGGAGCTGCCTTATAGATACTGCCAGATGGAGGAAGTTAGCAACAAGCTGGCCAGACAGTAGCCATGGCATAAGGTGCCACAGTTCTGAGAAGTGGCCTCAAGAACTGGAAACAAACCCACTCTGGAATTGAAGACTGAAGTGAAGTGAAGTTGCTTAGTCGTGTTCGACTCATTGCGACTACCAGGCTCTGCTGTCCATGGGATTCTCCAGGCAAGAATACTGGAGTGGGCTGCCGTTTCCTTCTCCAGGGGATCTTCCCAACCCAGGGATCGAACCTGGGTCTCCTGCATTGCAGACAGACGCTTTACTGTTTGAGCCACCAGGGAAGCCCCAGTTGAAATTTAACTGTACCTAAAACAATCAAGACGATGCTGGTCAGACCACTGACGACCAATTTCAAGAAGACTGTCAGAGCCGACTGGGCTGTTTCTTCCTGTCGCCCCCCTCCCTCTATCTATAAAAGCTCTTGTCCCCAGATTGTCAGGGGTGAGGGGATTAGGAGGGCTTCCTAGAGCCCTGAGTAAGGTATGTTATAGGTTCTCTTCTGTGGTTTGACATGTTTGTTTTTTTATTTGGCTGCATCAGGTCTTAGTTACATGTGGACTCTAGTTACTTGACCAGGGATCAAACCCAGGTCCCCTACATTGGGAGTGTGGAGTCTAAGCCACTGGAGCACCAGGGAAGTTCCTGATGTCATTTTAAGTGGCATTTTAGAGAACAAAAGAGCTGATTGTAGTTTGCATTACAACAAATATTGGGTCCTTGGAAGAAAAGTTATGACNTGTTTGAGCCACCAGGGAAGCCCCAGTTGAAATTTAACTGTACCTAAAACAATCAAGACGATGCTGGTCAGACCACTGACGACCAATTTCAAGAAGACTGTCAGAGCCGACTGGGCTGTTTCTTCCTGTCGCCCCCCTCCCTCTATCTATAAAAGCTCTTGTCCCCAGATTGTCAGGGGTGAGGGGATTAGGAGGGCTTCCTAGAGCCCTGAGTAAGGTATGTTATAGGTTCTCTTCTGTGGTTTGACATGTTTGTTTTTTTATTTGGCTGCATCAGGTCTTAGTTACATGTGGACTCTAGTTACTTGACCAGGGATCAAACCCAGGTCCCCTACATTGGGAGTGTGGAGTCTAAGCCACTGGAGCACCAGGGAAGTTCCTGATGTCATTTTAAGTGGCATTTTAGAGAACAAAAGAGCTGATTGTAGTTTGCATTACAACAAATATTGGGTCCTTGGAAGAAAAGTTATGACCAACCTAGATAGCATATTCAAAAGCAGAGACATTACTTTGCCAACTAAGGTCCGTCTAGTCAAGGCTATGGTTTTTCCAGTGGTCATGTATGGATGTGAGAGTTGGACTGTGAAGAAGGCTGAGCGCCGAAGAATTGATGCTTTTGAACTGTGGTGTTGGAGAAGCCTCTTGAGAGTCCCTTGCACTGCAAGGAGATGCAACCAGACCATTCTGAAGGAGATCAGCCCTGGGATTTCTTTGGAAGGAATGATGCTAAAGCTGAAACTCCAGTACTTTGGCCACCTCAGGCAAAGAGTTGACTCATTGGAAAAGACTCTGATGCTGGGAGGGATCGGGGCCAGGAGGAGAAGAGGACGACACAGGATGAGATGGCTGGATGGCATCACTGACTCGATGGGCGTGAGTCTGAGTGAACTCCGGGAGTTGGTGATGGACAGAGAGGCTGGCGTGCTGCGATTCATGGGGTCGCAGAGTTGGACACGACTGAGCGACTGAACTGAACTGAACTGAACCATATGTCCCAGGCTGTTCTGAGGGTTGGCCATCACCCAAGATGTCGTTCCTGCCCTCCTGGAGCTGGAAATCTGCTGAGGGAAACAGAGGACAGTTGGACCTGAGATGCCTGTCAGGGATGGTTAGTGCTCTGAAGAAGCAAGGAGCAGGGCGCGGAGACAGTGTATAAGGAGGTGCCGAATCAGATAGAAGACTTTTGCACCTCTCTGAGGAGTTTAGTTCCTCTACAAATATTCAAATGACTCTGGGAAGATGGACAGTGTTTTCCCCTTGAGGCATAAAGGATATGAAAATACCTCTTGACATAAAAACCCAAATCTTTGCCTATGAAAAATGCCAAAGATAAAGAATTGTGGAGACAGAACTCTACAAGAGAAGGGAAGCGTGTTTCAGCTGAAGTTCTTGGCAGAAAGTTCCACTGTGTGTTGATGAAGTAACCTCTGGGTGGTATCTGAGACCAAGGGCCATGCAGAAATCATGGTGCTCTCTGGCTGACCTCATCTCCTAGGAGAACTGTCCCAACTCAGACACCCCAAGCCTGGAGAACAGACCTGGGAAAAGCTTGCCTTTCCTTGATTGCCTGTTCCCAGCCATCTGCCTCCGGGCTTCTCTCCAGTGGTTTTGGCAGAACTCTAATTAGACCCCAAAGGTCTCGGAAATTCACAATGCCCACTTGTAAAATGAAGGCATTTTATTGTCTTCTATTTGTCTTCACAACTGATTATGAAAAAGATAAAATGATCTCTGAAATTTCTGGCAGCTAGAGATGTTATGAAAATGTAATGCATCATTAGAGCAATTACTGTTGATTATTAGTGATGATAATAGGATGTATTATGTAGGCATTATATATCCATTTACCCTAAAGAGGCATAGGTCTTTGTAGAATGCAGAAAAATTTCACACTGTACATATCTTGGAGGAATTTATAACCTAACAGCAGGGTAGAAACAATTATACATAATCAAAAGAAATAGCTACAACTAAACACAATAATGTGTCATGTACTCATAAATAATTTTTTAAAAGAAATAGCTAGAACTTAGCATAATAATGTATTTTATGCTTAAAAACAATTTTGAAAGAAACTGAGTGATTTGGGGATTGTGGTATATGGTTACAAAATGTTTTAATTTTCCTAGAGTCTTTCAACTTAAAGAGAAAGGAGGAAAATAGAAGAAGAAAAAATTGCCCTATATAAACCTGTAACTCACATGGAGTGAAAACCATGGCATAATTTTGCACATTAATCTTTTAGAAGTTCCCCCAAATCTGTTACTGATTCTCTTCCAATCTATTCTCTTACACTTATTTTTAAGCCTTAATTTCATGTTTTTGTTACCTTTTGCCAACAACCAACTCAAAGTTACTTACTGATAAAGGATGTTTCTCCAAGGGATCCTCTGCGTATCAGAGTCACCTTTAAGAATGTGGAGGCTTCATCCACAATGTAATACTCTTTCTCCAATGCAATCCAAGCCCAGGAGAGGTGGAAAGGTTGATTTGTTAGCTTATTTCCTCCTGTAATTGATAGGGGTCAAAGAGATGTTAGATGAACTATTGGATGAAAAAATATGAATGACCAAAGTTTGCATTTTGCTTCTGAGGNGCAATCCAAGCCCAGGAGAGGTGGAAAGGTTGATTTGTTAGCTTATTTCCTCCTGTAATTGATAGGGGTCAAAGAGATGTTAGATGAACTATTGGATGAAAAAATATGAATGACCAAAGTTTGCATTTTGCTTCTGAGGTCAAGAGTTTTTAAAAATAAGCGCTCATTTTTATATAGAGAGGAAAAGGGCTTTGCTTTTTTTTTTTTTTTTTTTGAGTGCTAACAGCATCATTTAGAGCCCTGTTTCCCCTGCTTGGTGTGGGATTATTACTGTGGGTCTGTTCCTGAAAGGCCGAAGTCACCGGAATTCTAAAGGGCTTCTCTGGTGGCTCAATTTGTAAAGAATCTGCCTGCAGTGCAGGAGACCTGGGTTTCAATCCCTGGGTTGGGAAGATTCCCTGAAGGGAATGGCAACCCACTCCAGTACTCTTGCCTGGAAAATCCCAAGGACAGAGGATCCTGGCAGGCTACAGTCTATGTGGTCACAGGAGTCTGATATGACTTAGCAACTAAACTACTACTAAAACTGCTGCTGCTAAGTCGCTTCAGTTGTGGCCGACTCTGTGCGACCCCGTAGACGGCAGCCCACCAGGCTCCTCATCCCTGTGATTCTCCAGGCAAGAACAATGGAGTGGGTTGCCATTTCCTTCTCCAATGCATCAAAGTGAAAACTGAAAGGGAAGTCGCTCAGTCATGTCCAACTCTTAGCGACCGGGTGGACTGCAGCCCACCGGGCTCCTCCATTCATGGGATTTTCCAGGCAAGGGTACTGGAGTTGGGTGCCATTGCCTTCTCCAACTAGGTAGCTTAATTTTATTTTTTAAAAGATTTTTTTGGTGTGGACCATTTTTAGAGTCTTCATTGAATTTGTTACAATATTGCCTCTGTTTTATGTTTTGGAATTTTGGATGCAAGGCATGTGGGATCACAGCTCCCTGACCAAGGATTGAACCTGTGCCTCCTGCACTGGAAAGTAAAGTCTTAACCACTGGACCACCAGGGAAGTCCCAAGCTTGGTAGTTTTAAATTCAATTCATTTAACACCTCTGTCTTTCCCTTGCTGCCTCCCTTGTTTGCTGCCTTTCTCCATGCCTTTTTGTTTGGCTTTCTTCTTCTGCCCTCTGATTTACTACTCTGTATTATTTGTGTATCCATTTGCTTGCACACTGGTCTAGAAGTTCCTTGAAGAGAGTGCCCACTTTATGTTTCCTTATTTTGTCACTATAGAAACCGAGTACTGTGTCTTGAACTCAGATGTGTAAAAGTCTAACAATTATGCAAGTAGAGGGCAGCAGACAAGGCTATAAGGTCTGATTTTGTCTCACCCACACTAGGTCACAGGTCTCTGTTGATGGTCAGCCTTATTGGAGAAGTGGAATGTGTACATTATAGAACATTCAGCAAACTAAGATCATGGCACCCGGTCCCATCACTTCATGGCAAATAGATGGGAGAACAATGGAAACAGTTACTTTATTTTCTTGGGCTCCAAAATCACTGCAGATGGTGACTGTAGCCACAAAATAAGAAGACACTTGCCCCTTGAAAGAAAAGTTAAGACAAACCTAGACAGCATTTTAAAAAGCAGAGACATCACTTTGCCAACAAAGGCCCATATTTGTCAAAGTTATGGTTTTTCCAGTAGTCATGTACGGATGTGAGAGTTGGACCATAAAGAAGGCTGAGTGCCAAACAATTAATGCTATTGAATTGTGGTGTTGGAGAAGACTCTTGAGAGTCCCTTGGACCTCAAGGAGATCCAACCAGTCCATCCTAAAGGAAATCAGTCCTGAATATTCATTGGAAGGACTGATGCTAAAGCTGAAACTCCAGTACTTTGGCCACCTGATGAGAAGAACTGACTCATTTGAAAAGACCCTAATGCTGGGAAAGATTGAAGGCGGGAGGAGAAGGGGCTGACAGAGGATGAGACTATTGGATGGCAATACTGACTAGATGGACATGAGTTTGAGCAAGCTCTGGGAATTGGTGATGGACAGGGAAGCCTGGTGTGCTGCAGTCCATGGAGTTGCAAAGACCTGGACAAGACTGAGTAACTGAACTGAAAGTTCTAAAAAGACAATGTAAGCTGATAATAGGTGATGGGGGTAAAGAGGGAGCAACAGGCACCCTCCATGTGCCAGGCACTGAGCTAGTCAGTATAGTTTGCAAACAAAAAAGAAAAAGCGGAGGCAAACAAGAGGAAGGAGACAGGAGTTAGTGAACAGGCGCTGACCGGACCCACTAGAACAAGGAAAGCACCTGGGTGAACAAAAGGCGAATTTTGGAAAAGAAACGATTTTAAAGCAATAATTAAAATAACAATGGAGAAAAACAACCAAATGTGGAATTTATCGTTTGCTGAGTTTGAAAGGCATAATACACTTATGTTTCACAATTATATCTTATTAGGTTGAAAAAAGGAATCATACACTAAGAATTTTATCTAAACATTGTATTCAGGAATATTTTATTTTGATATAAATGATTTACTAATTCTTTCAAAAATGCAATGATTTAAAAATTAAAATTAAGTTTTAAAACCCCAAAGAAAAGATTATACATGCTTGAAGACAACTGTGAAAATGTATTTAATGAAAGCAGATGCTCAAGTAGGCAAAATCAAATCCTGAAGGATAAAGTAGAAGCCATCGTCAAATGTTAGTGGTTTATGACCCTGAACTTGGAAAAAGATTTAACTGAAAAGGATATTTGATCTTAAATATTTAAAAATTACCCAATGAAAATGTATAATATTACATATCCTTTTGTTTCTACTACTCCATTGCCATTTTCAAATAGCTTCATTGTCATAAGCATTTAGCTTCTATGGCTACCTGCCTAACATAACTTGATAATGTATTTGAACTCTGTAAGCACCTATTCGTCATGCATTTGGAAATAATACCTATAACTAACCATTGTCATAAAGTGTCAGTTAATGTCATTAGTCATTTGGAAAGTGCTTCGCAGTGCCTCCTTGGGAGGAAACATGCTCCTGTGGATTTTGACTTGATATATACAGTTCCGGCTGCACGTCCACAGATTGTAAATGAATGGGTTTTTAAAATTATTATTATTTCTTTTTTATTTTTACTTTATTCTACTTTACAATACTGTATTGGTTTTGCCATACTTGACATGAATCAGCCACAGGTGTACACAGGCTCCCAATCCTGAAACCCCCTCCCACCTCCCACCCCATATCATCTCTCTGGATCATCCCCGTGCACCAGCCCCAAGTATCCTGTATCCTGTATCGAACATAGACTGGCGCTTCGTTTCTTACATGATAGTATACATGTTTCAATGCCATAGAATTGGTTTTTAAAATAGAGTTATACATTCAGGGAAAAGAGAGTAACTTGGGATAAAAGAATTAGAAAATTGGGCAAGAGAAAAAGTCAAATTGCATATTAGACAGATCACCATTTTCAACCCCCGTCTGTCTCCCTTTGATCTTGGAGCTGTAGGTGGCAATTTAAGAAATGTGCTTTGTTAGCTGAAATATGCCATGTCTCCTTCCAGCACAAGAATATAGATTATTTCACTCCTATTTCTTTCGTGTAATTCACTTCTATTCGGTGATTCCTTGGCCTGCCTGATTTTCTCCCTTTAGTGGGTGCAAACACTCATATTTCAGGTCTGGGAACGACAACTGTCTCCTCTTGAAATTTCCAGCTGCAAAGGTTCATGCCCCCCCCCCCCCACCTTTTTTTTTTTTGAGAAATGATTGGCTGTTTTGTGTATGCTCACATCAGGTTTTTCAGAAAAGAGTCGGCAGGGGTAACCCAGAGCAGACAGATAAGCTATCAGCAGCCATGGCTCTCGCTGTGTTTTCCTAAGGTACAGCAAGCTTCCTTCCATGCAATGCTTCTAAATCCCCTTCTTCAGTCTTTGGAAATCTGGGGGCAGGTGGTGGAGGGAGAGATCTTTGTATTCACCTGCTGGGCAGGTGTGAGCCACAGAGTGTGGGAGGTTTAATGTGTTTTAAAAAGAGATATTTGGTATATATTCTTTTTGGAGATGTCCCCAAACTGTTTTGATGATATATTTGGCTCTCCATTTCAAAGACTATGAACCCAACATGTTACTGCTATGGATAACAATACAAGTATTCTGTGCCCTTTGCCTCCTTCTCAGAGTTTTTCCAATATAAACTCAATGGAAGCAGTGTGAAAAAAATACAGACCACGAGCTTTTCTTAGATTCTTTTGTATGCCTCCATAGGGGTATCAATATATGCTGCTTTTGGCACAAAATAAGATTACCCCCCAAATTCTCACAGCAAGACTTTAGATAAGAATAGTAGTAAATTTTAAAAAGTTTCTGTTTGTTAATTATATGATTACACAAATCTACATATGTGATAAAAAGATACAGACCCAGTATATCAATGTCAGTTTCCTATTTTCCAATTGTTAATAGTAGGAAAGTAGAAATACACTGATTGCATGATCAGCTGCAATGCCATTTCTGTTTGGGAGTTGGGGTTCCATATGGCTTAACTGAAAGAGAGAAAACATCGTGCCTTCCTTCTCTAGAGAGTACAGGATTCAAGGAAGATAGGAAACATACTGTTCATTCCAGAGAATGTAATGTAGTATAGTGTAGTGTAATGTGATATAATACAATGTAATGTAATATAGCAACTTCCTATTTGGTGATCAGAGTAATCATTCTCATATTTGGATACAATCTAGATAGATCCATACAAATCTAACCTCCTGTATTGAACTAGAAAATCTTTTCTTCTAAATTTATCTCATGCTATTTTCTTTTCCCTCCTCATTGGATTTGATTACTATGCTTTAAGTCAGGGGTGTTAGGGGTCTTTGTTCCCTCAACAATCTAGCAATTTAAATAAGTTGCCCTCGCCAGAGTTCTGATTTATCATTATCAAGGAAACACATGTGACAAATTCCAGTTCCACCCACCAGACTAATGGGGGTGTGGAGGCAGCAAGAGGGATCGTGGCCCTCAGCATCCTGGAGAGCCAGCAGGTGCCTGGCTAGGTAAGTGCCACATCCAGGCGCATCATCTATGTGCCATATTTCACTTTCTTCCTTCTGATTACTGACTGTGTGAAACAAACAATTTATCTTATTTCTAAAATGTTTATTTGGCAATATCTTAATACAACTTTTCTTTCAGAGATTCTTCCCTCTGTGTTGAGATTATTATGAGGATCAAATGTGATGATGGTTGTGGAAGCTTTGGAAAAGTTTGAATTTCGCTCAACGCAGCCTGGCAGGAATCTGAGTGGGCAGAGAGCCTCCTCCAGGGGCAGAGGTCATGGAGGAAGAGGAATTCAAGCAGTAAGCTGGCCAGCTGGGCAGGTGGTCCTATTAGATCAAAGCACAGGAAATGCTTGTTTTCTTCAGATCAAAAATGTCAGCAATTTTGTGAAGCTCAACTTGACACGTGGCAAGATGTTAGGATGCAGTGAGAAGACAGCTGGACTCAGGGAAAGGAGACGGAGGCTGTGGTCTTAGGGGCACCACTAACTAGAGAGGTAGCCCTGGAGGAGATGCTTCCTTCTCAAGACCCCATTTCTTCTTCTCTCAAATGAGCATGTGGAATTAGAACCTTTCCTATCTAGTTTCAACCTTTCCAGATTTTTCTGCTTTACCTTATTAGCTGGTACCATCACAGCTATAGAGAAAATATACTAACATTATGTCCCAGTTTGGACAAGCAATAATATTACTAGTCTAAGCTGGTGGAACTTGATACATTAACTGTGAGTGGTTAGCTCTCCTGAGCCCCAAGCACAGGCAAGGAGAAGGAAGTCTCTGGAAGGCACACAAACTATCTGGGCACAGAAGTGCACTGGCTTATCCAGAGGCATGATCGTCACCCCAGCTGCATAGTATAACCCGGTCCTTTCATATCCATTACCTCACATGAAAATCCAATCAACAGCAACCTTGGAGAGGAGCGAGCATGCTTGACATTACACAAATGAATCACCTGCTTGACAAATGAAGTACTTATGATTCAGTAACTACACCTCACTCGAGGTCACAGAGCAAGCCAATAAGCTAAAAAAATAGGAAAAGTTCTCCGCAATCTGGATTCCTCTCCACCTCTCTGTTATCTCCTACTCTCTTGCTGCCTTGGAATGCATAAGCTAACTATATACTAAGCTCTGTGCAGCATGCCAAACTCATGGTGCTATTTCTGAGTTCAGCTCTGAAAACTCTTACTCATCCTTCAAAGCCCAGATTGGGCATTACTTCCTGATGAAACTTCCCTGGGCAATCTCTCATCTCTGCCCCTTCTATACACACTTCCTTGGTAGTACCTCTCCTGGTACTGCAGTTAATTGTTCCCTGTCTGACTCTTTTTCTGTTGTATATTTGGAGTTGACTGCTTGTGGCTTTTCATAATGCAGACCCTACCACATAGCATGGTGGTTTGGTGGTTTAATCACTAAGTTGTGTCTGACTCTTGTGACCCCATGTACTGTAGCCTGCCAGGCTTCTCTGTCCATGGGATTCTCTAGGTGAGAATACTGAAGTGGGTTGCCATTTCCTTCTCCAAGCACATAGTACATAGCATAGTTCCTAGCAATTAATTGGGACTCAATAAATACTTATTGAATGGCTAAACGACCAAACTAATCAAAAAGATCACATGGACCACAGGCTTGTCTAACTCAATGAAACTATGAGCCATGCCGTGTAGGGCCAACCAAGATGGACAGGTCGTGGTGGAGAGGTCTGACAAAACGAGGTCCATTAGAGAAGGGAATGGCAAACCACTTCAGTATTCCTGCCTTGAGAACCCCATGAACAGCAATGAAAAGGCAAAAAAATATGACACTGAAAGATGAGCTCCCCAGGTTGGTAGGTGCCCAATATGCTACTGGAGAAGAGCAGAGAAATACCTCCAGAAAGAATGAAGACACGGAGCAAAACCAAGAACAATGCTCAGTTGTGAATGTGACTGGTGATGGAAATAAAGTCCGATGCTGTAAAGAACAATATTGCATAGGAGCCTGGAAGGTTAGATCCAAGAGTCAAGGTAAATTCAAAGTGGCCAAACAGGAGATGGCAAGAGTAAACATCAGCATTTTAAGAATCAGTGAACTAAAATGGACTGGAATGGGTAAATTTAATTCAGATGACCATTATATCTACTACTGTGGGAAGGAATCCCTTAGAAGAAATGGAGTAGCCATCATAGTCAGCAAAAGAGTCTGAAATGCAGTACTTGGGAGCAATCTCAAAAATGACAGAATGATCTCTCTTCGTTTCCAAGGCAAACCATTCAATATCACAGTAATCCAAGTCTATGCCCTTACCAGTAATGATGAAGGAGCTGAAGTTGAATGGTTCTATGAAGACCTACAAGACCTTCTAGAACTAACCCCCCAAAAGATGTCCTTTTCATTATAGGGGACTGGAATGCGAAAGTAGGAATTCAAGAGATACCTGAAGTAACAGGCAAATTTGGCCTTGGAATACCAAATGAAGCAGGGCAAAGGCTAACAGAATTTTGCCAAGAGAATGCACTGATCATAGCAAACACCCTCTTCCAACAACACAAGAGAAGACTCTACACGTGTCACCAGATGGTCAGTACTGAAATCAGATTGATTATATTCTTTGCAGCTGAAGATAGAGAAGCTCTATATAGTCAGCAAAAACAATATCAGAAGCTGACTGTACCTCAGATCATGAAGTCCTTTTTGACTTACAGACTTAAATTGAAGAAAGTAGGGGAAACTGCTAGACCACTCAGGTATGACCTAAGTCAAATCCCTTATGATTATACAGTGGAAGTGATATATATATTCAAGAGATTAGATCTGATAGACAGAGTGCCTGAAGAACTATGGATGGAGGTTTATGACATTATACAGGAGGCAGTGATCAAGACCATCCCCAAGAAAAAAAAATGCAAAAAGGCAAAATGGTTGTCTGAGGAGGTTTTACAAATAGCTAAGAGAAGAAGAGAAGCGAAAGGCAAAGGAGAAAAGGAAATATATAACCACTTGAATGCAGAGTTCCAAAGAATAGCAAGGAGAGATAAGAAAGCCTTCCTGTGTGATCAATGCAAAGAGACAGAGGAAAACAATAGAATGGGAAAGACTCTGTCTATGGGGTCGCACACGAATGAAGTGACTTAGCAGCAGCAGCAGCAGCAGAGATCTTGTCAAGGAAATTAGTGATACCAAGGGAACATTTCATGCAAAGATGCGCACAATAAAAGACAGAAATGGCATGGACTTAACAGAAGCAGAAGATATTAAGAAGACGTGGCAAGGATACACAGAACTATACAAAAAAGATCTTAATCACCCAGATAATCATGGTGGTGTGATCACTCATCTAGAACCAGACATCCTGGAATGCAAAGTCAAGAGGGTGATAGGAAGCATCACTCTGAACAAAGCTAGTGGAGGTGATAGAATTCCAGGTGAACTATTTCAAATCCTTAACAATGATGCTGTGAAAGTGCTGCACTCAGTATGCCAGCAAATTTGGAAAATTCAGCAGTGGCCACAGGACTGGAATTCCAATTCCAAAGAAAGGCAATGCCAAAGAATGTTCAAACTAGTGCACAATTGCAATCATCTCACACAGTAGCAAAGTAATGCTCAAAATTCTCCAAGCTAGGCTTCAACAACACATGGACTGAGAACTTCCAGATGTTCAAGATGGATTTAGAAAAGGCAGAGGAACCAGAGATCAAATTGCCAATTTCTGTTGGATCATAGAAAAAGCAAAAGAGTTAAAAAAAAATCTATTTCTGCTTTATTGACTACACCAAAGCCTTTGACTGTGTAGATCACAACAAACTGTGGAAAATTCTTTAAGACATGGGAATACCAGACCACTTTACCAGCTGCTTGAGGTATCTGTATGCAGGTCAAGAAGCAACAGTTAGAACTGGACATGGAATAACAGACTGGTTCCAAATAGGGAAAGGAGGATGTCAAGGTTATATATTGTCACCCTGCTTATTTAACTTATATGCAGAGTATATTATGCAAAATACTGGACTGGATGAAGCACAGTTGGAATCCAGATTGCTAGGAGAAATATCAATAACCTCAGATATGCAGATGACACCATCCTTATGGCAGAAAGTGAAGAACTAAAGAGCCTCTTGATGAAAGTGAAAGAGGGGAGTGAAAAAGTTGCCTTAAAACCCAATATTCAAAAAACGAAAATCCAGTCCCATCACTTCATGGGAACTAGATGGGGAAACAGTGGAAACAGTGACAGACTTTATTTTGGGGGGCTCCAAAATCACTGCAGATGGTGACTGTAGCCATCAAATTAAAAGATGCTTGCTCCTTGAAAGAAAAGCTATGTCCAACCTAGACAGCATATTAAAAAGCAGAGACATTACTTTGCCCACAAAGGTCCATCTAATAATCAAAGCTATGGTTTTTCCAGTAGTCATATATGGATGTGAGAGTTGGACTCTAAAGAAATATGAGTCCCAAAGTACTGATGCTTCTGAACTGTGGTGTTGGAGAAGACTCTTGAGAGTCCCTTGGACTGCAAGGAGATCAAATTGCAGTCAATCCTGAAGGAAATCAGTCCTGAATATTCATTGGAAGGACTGATGCTGAAGCTGAAGTTCCAATACTTTGGCCACCTGATGTGAGGAACCGATTGATCCTGGGTAAGATTGAAGGCAGGAGGAGAAGGGGCCAAAAGAGGATGAGGTGATTGGATGGCATCACCAACTCAATGGACATGAGTTTGAGCAAGCTTTGTGAGTTGGTGATGGACAGTGAAGCTGGCGTGCTGGAGTCCATGGGGTCACAAAGAGTTGGACATGACTGAACAATTGAACTGAGCTGAACTGAAATGCCTCCTGGAGGAAAACTGACATAAATGTAGATTTGAAGAATAGGATGAGAACTTCTAATAATTTAACCTGTGTACAATCTGTAAACGTACTACTTCTATTGCCTTGCTTCATGAGAATGTAGATAATNCTGTCTCTTTATTAACAAGTTGGTCAGACCCTAGGAAAGATCTAGCTTCCACATAATTAAAACTGTGCACACTCAAGAAGAACATCAGAAAGTATTCTGACCTGTGAGAAAGCAGTTTCTCTTTGTACCTCTTGGAGGATGAAGGGGACGAGGGAAGTAAGTAAAGACAGCATACATTTGCTTTTATACATAAGAATCAGTTGAGTGCCGAATGAAAATGTATTTTAATTTAATGTATTAATATTTTCATTTCAATGGGCCAGTTCTTGGAGCTACATTTTTTCAGTCTCTGAGAAAACAATTTAAATTTTTCCCGTGTTTTCTATTTCTGTGTAAGTCTCCAGCTGTGCATAGCATCTCACCATTTTGTAACTGTTGCCAATTTCTTCCTTGCTTATTCATTTTTTTCTGGTGTTACCTAAAGACATAGTTTTAAAAATAACTAAGTGATTCATTCAAAGTGCTTTTATCTGCCTTGAAGAGAAAATAATAAAACATGAGAGTTCTAAAAGCCATGATGAACAATAGAAAATGAAGCTGGCAGATAAAATGGAATATAGAAAAAAAGCCCATTCAGTCCCTCAGTGCCTTTGGATCTTGGATCTTGTGAGCTGGGTAGACTGAGGTAAAGACCATGCCTGTTATGATTCTGACACCAACTCCAGTGTGTGTTCTTCCCAACACCATCAAACAGTGTTTTGACCCAAGCTGGGTGTCCAGCTGTTTAACACAGCTCTGATACTGCTGTGCTGTGTGCTAAGTCGCTTCAGTCATGTCTGACTCTTTGCAACCCTATGGACTCTAGCCCAACAGGCTCCTCTGTCCATGGGATTCTTCAGGTGAGAGTATCGGAGTAGGTTGCCATGCCTTCCTCCAGGGGACCGTCTTGACTTAGGAGTGAACCTGTGTTTCTTACATCTCCTGCACTGGCAGGTGGGTTCTTGACCACTAGCCCTACCTGGGAAGCCCAGTTCTGACACTGTCCACCTGTAAATAGCACCAGATCGTTCAGTCCTACAACACTGCACCCCCACTCCCACCTCTGGGGTCTTTAGAAGTCAATCACAAGTACATGTTGTCACCTGCACTTCTGATCAGTGGCTATAGATTGAAGGTTCCAATGAACCCCTTCTTCATCTTCAATTAACTTGATGGAGAGGCCCACAGAACTCAGAGAAACATTTTCCTAGATTATCAGTTTATAACAAAAGAAGGTAACTCCAGATAACCAGATGGAAGAGATGTGTAAGGCAATGTATATGGGAAAGGGCAGGAGCTCATGATCTCTGGATGTGCCATTCTTCCCAAATCTCTATGTGGTCACCAACGTGGAAGTTCCTCAAACCCATTCCTTAGGGTTTTATGGAAGCTTCATTGCACAGGCACGAATGACCCAATCTCTGACCATTGGTGATGGATTCAGCCCCTCTCCCTTCTGTGGAAGTCAGGAGGGTGGTACTGAAAGTTCCAACCCTTTAATCACATGGTTGGCTCTCTCTGTGTGTGCTGGTCACTCAGTCATGTCTGACTCTTTGTGACCCCATGGACACGAGCTCCTCTGTCTCTGGGATTTCCCAGGCAAGAATATTGGAATGGGTAGGCATTCCCTCCTCCAGGGAATCTTCCCAACCAGGGATTGAACCCACATATTCTGCAGTGCAGGCAGATTCTTTACTGCCTCAGCCATCAGGGAAGCCCAGCTGGCCCTTTGAAAGTGAAAGTGAAGTCACTCAGTCGTGTTCAACTCTTTGCGACCCCATGGACTATATCCTACCAGGCTCCTCTGTCCATGGAATTTTCCAGGCAAGAGTACTAGAGTGGGTTGGCATTTCCTTCTCCAGGGGATCTTCCCAATGCAGGGATTGAACCTGGGTCTCCCGCACTGCAGGCAGATGCTTTACCTTCTGAGCCACCAGGGAAGCCACCAGTTAGCCCTCTACTACCATGTAAAAATTGCCACAAACTAAGGATTTGAATCAAACACGTATTTATTATCTCATAGCTTCTGTGGGTCAGGAGTCCAGACAAGGCTTCGATGAGTCCTCTGCTCAGGGTCTCACAAAATAGCAATCAGAATGTCAGCAGCAGTACTGCATTCTCATCCAAATTCTTGACTAGGAAGAATCTGCTTCCACGCTCTCTCTAGTTACTGGCAGAATTCATCTTCTGGCTGTAGGACCGAGAGTCCCAGCTTCTCACTGTTTATTGGTTGGAGGCTGCTCTTAGTTCCTAGAGGCCTCCAAAAGTCCCCTGCCATATGGATCTTTCAGCAGGTAGCTTACTTGCAACATGGCAGTTTGCTTTTTCAAGGCCAATGGAGAATCTCTCTAGTGTGTGCTAGTAAGGTGGAGATTGCATATATATATATATGGCTTCTCAGGTGGCTCAGTGGTAATCAGTAGTAAAGAATCTGCCTGCCAATGCAGGAGATCCAGGATACATGGGGTTGATCCCTGGGTCAAGAAGATCCCCTGGAGGAGGAAACGGCAACCCATTCCAGTATTCTTGCCTGGAGAATTCCTTGGACAGAGGAGCCTGGCAGGCCGTAGTCCATGGGGTTGCAAAGAGTTGGACACAATTGGGTGACTGAGTACATGAGTGCACACCCACAAGTCAGGAAACAAACAGATCCAGCCTACACTCAAGGGAGGAAAATTATACAGGATTGCTCACTCAGGTTATTTCAAAATTTTGCCTGCTACAGTTTTCAACTTGATTACACATCACATTTGCCTGGGGAGTTGCTAAAAAACATTGATGTGTAGAATTTACTTTAGACAAATTAAATACAACTATTTGGAGGGTTGGAAAAAGACTTAAGTTTTTATAGAGCTTTCCAGGTAATTTAATTATACAAACAAATATTGTCACAAGGATAATGTATGCTTATTAAGTAATTCTGGAAGTAGTTGACCCTCCTCTTTTGCTTGTTAGAATGATTGAAACATTTAAAAAAAAATTTAAAAAGCTCTTTTCAGTAGGTGGTACATATGGTAAGAACTTTTATACAAGCTAAACAGTGGCTAGCAGTGGGCTAATATCCTTAGGAGGACTACTGGTTTAAATATATTTAGTATGACACATTTTTGTCTACAAATTAACATTAGCAACTTGGAGTGTAATGGAAAAATAACAAAATGATTGTTGGTAGATGTCAAAGGAAGAGATAGTTAGAGTGAATCCAGTTCTTTCCACTGATCTAGCTCTACTTGCTTCCCACCAAGTGTGGCTTACAGATTTTGGCATGCGATGTATATAGCACGTTCTTCCTAAACAACTAAGACTCAAGCAGTGCCAACCGCTAATCTGGACTGGCCTCATTTTCCTTGACATTTGGAATTCCTCCGTAAAGAAAAGGAAGATTCAACCATCCTGAACTTGCCCAACAGTAACTTGTGAAACTATTTCCAAACCTGCTGTTTTTTTCCATTATGCCATGCTACTTTGTGATGAACTGTACAGAGAGTACGCTGGGCCAGGTAAGGAACCGGGTTGGAATTAAAGAGAGATTACAAGGAGCAAATGGCTGGTGGGAATGGCTATAGTAGAGCTGTTCTCATCATTCCCACATCAGGTGGTTCTTCCAGGTCAGTGAGTCCTAGAACTGTAAGGCTGTGGCTAGAACCTGCAGTCTCTAGAAATCTGTCACAGATCCTCTCCAGATAATCCAATCATTCATGCACCAGCAATCTTCTACTTGGGACTCTTCTTCCTAACACATGAATTCATAGGAGAGAAAAATCAAAGCGACAAAGGAAAATCAATTTAAAGCATGAAAGATGAAATTATGTAGAAAAATATCACCCTTTCATGCTTAATGAACCAAAGAAAATGTGTTCGCCAGCATCAAGCAATTTTATCAGAAAACATCCTAGGTGAATGAGTTGAAGGAAAGAGCATTACCAAGTCCAACTCTGTCCCACATGACAAATTGACAGAAGAGACACATTGCAGGCAACTAAACTGTGTTCAGAGGTTCGTGAAACTGGAAGGTTTTACATATAGAAAGAACTTTTCATGCATCTCTTCTCAGTGCACCAAAATTAACATTTGGATGATTTCTAATTAACTGTTCCAGTCAACTTAATTTTTGAAATGAAGAGCAAAGATGTAAACTCAGAAAACAACCTCATTTACAATGGCAAAAAAAGAAGAAAGAAGAAAATACCTAGGAATAAATTTAACCGAGAAGGTGAAAGACCTGTACACTGAAAACTGCAAGACACTGTTGAAAGAAACTGGAGATGACAAAGAAATGGGAAGATATTCTGTGCTTGTAAAATGGAAGAACTAACATTGTTAAAATGTCTGGGTTACATAGAGCAATCTACAGATCCAACATAAGCTGCATCAACACATCAATGACATTATTCACAGAAATAGAACCAAAAAAAAAAAAAAAAACCCAAAAAAACCCCCAATTTACATGGAACTACAAAAGACCCTGAGCCAAAACAATCTTGAGAAAAAAGAACAGAATTAGAGGTTTCACAATGTTATATATTCACATTACATTAGAAAGCTATAGTAATCAAAGCAGTGTGGTATTTGGCCAAAAAACAGACAGATAGACAAATGGACCAGAACTGACGGCCCTGAAACAAATCCAGACGTACATGGACAATTAATTTACAACAAAAGGGAAAAGAACATGCAATGGAGAAAGGATCGTCTCTTCAATAAATGGTGTTGGGAAAATTGGACGACCACGTGCAAAAACGTGAAACTAGACCACTATCTCGTACCATACACAGAATTCAACTCAAAAAGATTAGACACTTGAATGTAAGACCTGAAAGCATAAAACTCTGAAAGCATAAAACAAACAGGCAGTATGTTTGTTTATGGGCTTACCTGGTGGCTCAGAGGTTAAAGCGTCTGCCTGGAATGCAGGAGACCCAGTTTCGATCCCTGGGTCGGGAAGATCCCCTGGAGAAGAAAATGGCACCCCACTCCAGTACTCTTGCCTGGAGAATCCCATGGAGGGAGGAGCCTGGTAGGCTATAGTCCATGGAGTTGCAAAGAGTCGGACACGCCTGAGCGACTTCACTTTCACTTTCTTTCACTAGACAAATGGAACTACATCAAACTAAAAAGCTTCTGTACAGTAAAGAAATTATCAATAAATTAAAAAAACAACTTAAGGGAGAAGAGATTTGCAAATCATATATCTGATAAGGCATTAATATCCAAAATATATTAAAAACTCATATAACTTAATAAGAGTAAAAGAAAGAATCTAATTTTAAAAAACTGGGCAAAGGAGCTGTAATCTGGTCCCATCACTTCATGGCAAATAGATGGGGGAATAATGGAAACAGTGACAGACTTTCTTTTCGTATGCTCCAAAATCATTGCAGATAGTGACTGCAGCCATGAAATAAAAGATGTTTGCTCCTTGGAAGAAAAGTTATGACAAATCTAGACAGTATATTAAAAAGCAGAGACAATACTTTGCCCACAAAGGTCCATCTAGTCAAAGCTATGGTTTTTCCAGTAGTCATATATGGATGTGAGCTGAACAACAAAAAAGGCTGAGTGCTGAAGAATTGATGCTTTTGAACTGTGGTGTTGAAGAAGACTCTTAGAGTCCCTTGGACAGCAAGGGGACAAAACCAGTCAACCTAAAGGAAATCAGTCTTGAATATTCATTGAAAAGGCGGATGCTGTAGCTGAAGCTCCAATACTCTGGACACCTGATGTGATGAGCTGACTCACTGGAAAACACCCTGATGCTGGGGAAGATTGAAGGCAGGAGGAGAAGGGGACGACAGGGGATGAGACAGTTAGATGGCATCACTGACTCAATGAACATGAATTTGAGCAAGTTCCAGGGGATAGTGAAAGACAGGGAAGCCTGGTGTGCTGTAGTCCACAGGGTTGCAGAGTCAGACACGACTTAGTGACTGGACAACAACAAGGACTTTCCTGGTGGAATGGTTAATACTCAGGGCTTCTACTACAAGGGGTATGGGTTATGATCCTTGGTCAGGAACTAAATCCCACGTGCCACACAGTGCAACGAAAAAAAGAAAAAGAGAAGATTACAAATACTATATGACTTCACTCATATGTGAAATATAAGAAAATAAATTCTTTAAAAAATGAACAAACCAAACCAAAGCAAATATTTAAACACAGAGAACAGAGTAGTAATTGCCAGAGGAGTGAGTGGAGTGGGGTGGTAGGTGAGCATGAAACAGGTAAAGGGGATCAGCTCTATCGTGATGGATGGAAAAATAAGCTTTTAGTGGTGAGTGCCCTGTAGAGTATACAGAAGCAGAAATATAATATTGCACACACAAAACTTATATAATGTTAATCCTCACTTCCCCAAAAGGCAAAGTGGTAATTTTGGCAAAATATCTACAGGTTTGTGGGCCACTGACAGTGGTCACAGTTTAAAGATTGTACAGGTGGTTCTAGTCTCTCATTTTGAGCAAGAACTAAGAGAACTCTCTCCGTCATCTGAGAAGTTTTAAATTAAAAAAAAAAACAAAAAACCTGTAATTTGATAAACCCATTATTTCTTAAATATACTTAAACACAGGATTTTTTTTTCCCTTTAATGCAGACTCCTTTTAACAACTAGTTCTACAGGACTCCATTCAGGAAATAACATTGAAATTATTTTGAAGTCTTGTTAAAACTACCTGAAGAAAATAGATTCATTCCATCAGGGTTTTTCAAAACCAGAACAACCCTCAGGGCATATGAAAGTGAACCATTCCTGAGGAGGGGAAGGGAGCAGGACCTGGGGCATAGCTATAGGCTATGAGCTTTGAAGTCTCAGAGATACTTTAAAAAATTCCCTATAAATTTTCTACTCTGCTTCATAGCATGTGAAAGTGAAAGTACCTCAGTCATGTCCGACTCTTTGTGAATCCATGGATTCTACAGTCCATGGAATTCTCCAGACCAGAATACTGGAGTGCGTAGCCTTTCCTTTCTCCAGAGGATCTTCCCAACCCCGGGATTGAACCCAGGTCTCCTGCATTGCAGGCGGATTCTTTAGCAGACGAGACACAAGGTAAGCCCAAGAATACTGGAGTGGGTAGTCTATCCCTTCTCCAGCAGATCTTCCTGACCCAGGAATCGAACAGGGTCTCCTGCATTGCAGGCAGCTTCTGAGCTATCAGGAAATATAAGCACTTGTATTCAAGGAAAAGTAAGACTCTGCTGGCTGGATTTGTGCCAGATTTACTGAGTCTTCCCACACCCTCTTGCTCTTGGACACAACTCTTATTAAAGAACAATAAAGGGCTTCCCTGGTGGCTCATCCTCTGTCATCCCTGTTTCCTCCTGCTTTCAGTCTTTTCCAGCATCAGGGTCTTTTCTAATGAGTCAGTTCTTCGCATCAGGTGGCCAGAGTATTGGAGTTTCAGCTTCAACATTAGTCCTTCCAATGAACACTTAGGACTGATCTCCTTTAGGATGGACTGGTTGGATCTCCTTGCAGTCCAAGGGACTCTCAAGAGGCTTCTCCAACACCACAGTTCCAAAGCATCAATTCTTTGGTCCTCAGCTTTCTTTATAGTCCAACTCTCAGATCCACACATGACCACTGGAAAAACCATAGCTTTGACTAGATGGACCTTTCTGGGCAAAGTAATGTCTCTGCTGTTCAATATGCTGTCTAGGTTGGTCATAGCTTTTCTTCCAAGGAGCAGGATGAGATGGTTGGATGGCATCACCAACTTGATGGACATGAGTTTCAGCAAGCTCTGGGAGTTGGTGATGGACAGGAAAGCCTGGAGTGCTGCAGTCCATGGGGTTGCAAAGAGTCAGACATGCATGACTTAGCAACTAAACCAACAACAACAATCACTTGCAACAAGTATTACTGAAGCTTTGAACTCTCTTAAGAAAAAAGATCACTATATATAAAAACACACACACACATATTATGTATGTGTGTTTATGTAAAATGAGTAATATTCCTATACAAACACACTCTCTCTCTCATACACACACACATCACATCTTATTAAACCAATCATCTGTCGAGGGCATGTGGGTTTTTTTCCATGTCTGCTGCTGCTGTTGCTAAGTCACTTCAGTCATGTCCGACTCTGCGCGACCCCAGAGACGGCAGCCCACCAGGCTCCCCCGTCCCTGGGATTCTCCAGGCAAGAACACTGGAGTGGGTTGCCATTTCCTTCTCCAATGCATGAAAGTGAAAAGTGAAAGTGAAGTCATTCAGTCATGCCCGACTCTTAGCCGCCCCATGGATTGCAGCCTACCAGGCTCCTCTGTCCATGGGATT